>PGFW01035089.1:0-12059 GCA_003123925.1 Haematobia irritans | reverse complement strand
ATAACAACAATATCTACAAACTGAAAACTGTACCTACGGTACAACGTCGCGCCCTTTTTGCCATACGTGGCTCTAAAGCAGATTGCAAAGGATGGCAAGATGATTGAAAACGTCTCCAGCGAGTAATAATAGTAGGCAAATCATTTTGTAAAGGAGGCCCACTTGCAAGTTCCTCATTTAAAGATGCCTGGGGTGCAACTCTGCTACTCCCATCAAACATTACTCTAAGTTTTGTAGTCGTGCTATTTTCCCGTAGAACACCATGGTGTGGCAAAAAATAAATGTTGGCAGGTAAATCTTTAGGAAAATTTCCAACCCTTTCCATATGGTCCAAAGCTTCATATTCGGCCATAAAGTCTTTGTATGCCTTTACAAACTGTGGCCGAAATTTGAAAGACGTTTCAAGTTTCTTTAGCCTCTGTATTCCGAGATAGTCAGTGTTTTGAAATACTGGTTCATTGTTACGTTTCAACAAACTTTTAAAAGGCAAATGTACCTCATATCTGCCCTCAGGGTCCGGATACATGTTTTGGTTCTATGGACAATTGTTTAGTTTCACTAAACTCCTCCTGTTCCCAGAATAAGCGTAACTAATTTTTGAGATTACAACAATTTACAGCTAGTGTGGATGTTGTGTTTGTTGTGTTTTCCGATTAGTACAGAAATCAGCCATCCAAAATAACTTTCATGCAAAAATATACTATTTGGGAATGTTATACTATTCGATTTCAAGATCTCACCGTAAACATCGTATCCAATAAAATATCTATTTTTGATGGAAAATAGAAAGTGGGATCAGATAGCCGATATGCCTCCAAGTTAGGTAGATCTATTTTCTTTATATCGACAGAACTATAAGACGTAATTTTTGTTAAAGTTAGCGCACTCACTATTAAATTGTAATTCTGAGTATAATTTGACATCAAGTTTAACTCCACCATATATGCAATAGATCCAATACCATCAATTGTCGTCTCCTCTATACTCTTCTTATTTAATTTCAACAGCTGACAGATCTTAGTGCAGTAGCATTCAAATTGTCTATTATAGTAGACAGTGCTGTGTTTGATATAGGTTGACTTATTTCATTTACATAAGAAGCATGCAGAACAGTATGATGGTTTTGTTGGCAGCGAGCAGATATTTTGCATTGACTACAGTTGTGGCCAGTGTTTAAGCAGTTTGAGCATACATTATGTTGAGATACGATTGACCACTTCTCTGTTGGTGACAGTGATGAGAACTTAAAGCACTTGTATAGTTGATGTCGACGTTGGCAGCAGATGCAAAGATTTGTATTTATGGCAGAGTTATGCACATGCATCGATCGCTTATAGGGTCTTTGTTGATGAGTACGTTTAACAGAAATCTATACTCTCAGGCTCTGTTAGTAGACTCTTCAAACAGATCCAGATGTATCTGGAATGTAATTCAAAAAATTGAATAAATCATCCATGGTTGGATTTTCATTTGCATTTACGCACTGGTTTCTGTGAATCCCCATCTATCTATATCATACTACTTAATTTGAAGAGAGATAACGAAGATCTAGTTGAACCAAGCCAATTCTTTATGCTTGCCAAAATAATCCATTCGATTGAGGAATTCCAAACGTTTGCTCAATATTCGATCGATGAGTTCTCGCTTAATTATGAATCTTTGCCTACAGTGCATTCCCCATTGCACCAGTTAGTTTTCTTTCGGAAGCTGGATATTTGATTTACGATGTCCTGTTGAGAAACCCTTACAGGAGCCCTTTAGGTAAAAATATTTTTTGAATATCAATTAATGAGTTATCACTGTAGGTATCACTTACAGGCTTAAAGCATATGAAGTAGTGTTAGAGTTATTATTGTGGGTATTAAACTGCTACTTTTGATAAATCATTATGTGACAATTGAATGGGTCTTCCGAATAGAATCAAGAAGTTTTGGATTTTCAAGAAAGATAAGTTATTAAAGAAGATTTCAAAGAAAGTCATCATTAAAAAGATATGGTATAACTTTTTCATCAATGGAGCTCTCCCAAAGCCATTGTACAAATATTGTCATGGTCCTCTTTGAACGCTTTGTAAATTGATTCAACCTTCTTCTAAGACACATATTGATGTATCCTTATTGTCAGATTTGTTTGTCAAAACGTATTTGCCAATTTTTTTTGTAACTTCTACAGCCGAAGAAATTTCTCCATTTTAAAACTTAACGAATCGTGTGAAGAATGTAATTGTAAACGCATTTCAATTTAATTTTACTTTTTTTTTAATGATGAACCGGTAAGTTCAAGAAAATTAAACACACGTTTTTTTTTAAAAGTTTGTAATTTGTCTGTTAAGAAATAGACGGCATGGATTTAGTTGCGACCACGATTGGAGTTATTTACACCAACTTAGCTTTTCGTTGACTCTTTATTATTACCCTCCACCATAGGATGGGGGGGTATATTAAACTTATGTCATTCCGTTCTGTAACACATCGAAATATTGCTCTAAGGACCCCATAAAGTATATAATATTCTGGGTCGTGCGTGAAGTTTGGTCGATCTGAGCATGTCCGCTGTTGAATCACGCTAACTTCCGAACGAAACAAGCTATCGACTTGAAAACTTGCGCATAAGTTAGTTGTATTGATGTCTGTAGGTCGGATGGTATTGCAAATGCGGCACATATCGGTCCACTTTTTACGTTTTAGCCCCATATAAAACGGACCCCCAATTTTGTCTTTCGAGGCCTCTAAGAGAAGCAAATTTCATCCGATCGGCTGAAATTTGGTACATGGTGTTATATGATGTCTCTAACAACCATTGCAAAAAATTGGTCCACATCCGGTAATTTATATAGCCCTATAAAACGATCACCAGATTTGACGTTCAGGAGCTCTTGAAGACCAAAATTCATCTGATTCCAGTTGAAATTTGTACGGGTTGTTAGTATATGTCTTCAATACCCATGCACAAATTGCGTCGAAATCGGTCAATAATATATATAGCCTCTTTGGTTTTCCGAGCTCTTGGAGCGCAGCAAATTTCATCCGAGTGAATTGAAATTTGGTACATTGTGTAGTATCATATGGCCGTTAACAACCATTGCCTAAACTAGGTCCATATAAGTTATATATATATAGCTCTCAGATAAATTCGATCCCCAATCACACAAAAATTGGTCCATATCAAGTGATTAATTCTATATAGCCCCCATATAGCGACCCCGCCGTATCTTCAATTCTGGCTCTCCTTGCAAAAAGTCCCGTATTCGATTCGCTAATTATTTGTAGACTTAACTATAACATAATTTTTTGTGTAATATTATACCACGTATGGACTTAAACTCACGCATTAGAAAACGATGTAAGAAGTTTTAAGATTTCCACAATCCCAAAGTAATTCGCAGTGAATAACAGTTTTTCTCGTAGAAGTTTCTACGCAATAACATGGTGGAGGGGTACATAAGATATCGGCCTGGCCGAACTTACGGAACCGTATATACTCGCTTTGATGTATTATTAAACAGGGGAATATTCCCGGATTTCGGCACCAAATTTTAATGTACCAGCTTTTCTGATTGAAACGATTTGGACTGGTTAATAGCTAAAATATAAAAGCTTTATTATTCAAATCACGACATATAGCCAAAAATCAAAATCGTATTATTATTACGAAACAAAAAAGAGCGTTATTTTGGATATTAAAATTTAATGAGACAAGAGACAAAACGCGAGTATGCTCAGCGGTAGCGTTTTGTTTTGTTCTCGAGAGTAGCGTTCTATTACTAAAAATGTTACAGGTATGTTAGATTTCACTAACAATAACATTAGGTGTTCAATTATGTTACATAAAAACAACATAAATAGAACAAAAAAGAGACAATCATCAAGTATGGCCGAAAAAAGTCTGCAATAAATTTTTGAAGCTACAAGAAATAACAAGAAAGTCCTGGGAAGGGAAATTAATCTAAAAATTCATGTAATAATAAAGCGGCTGATTCTTTTGAGAGTTAGGATTTTCATGCATTAGTATTTGACAGATCACGTCGGATTTCAGGACATGGTGTCAAAGAGAAAGATGCATCAGAGTATGCTTTGACATTTCAATCATTGAATAGACTTACTAAACGAGCCACGCTTGCAAAATCAATGAATTTTTATTACCAAAATCAGTGCAGAAAATCCGCCTTTTTTTATCGACAAATTTATTGTTGCAGCGATGAGCTCATTTCTGTGGCTTGAATTGGCTACATAAATAAGCAATTAGCCCCGCATTTGAGTGAAGAGCAAACCAGAAAAGCCGTTCAAAGAAACTGGCCCATGCATCTCGAAAAATCCACTGTTTGGTGTAGTTTGTACGCTGGTGGAATCATTTGCGACCGTATTTTTTCAAAGATTTGCTGATTGGACGCAAAACGTTACGTTGAATGGCGATCGCATATCTTCGAATGCTAACAAACTTTTTGTGCCAAAAATGTAAGAAACTGAACTTGTTGACATGGGTTTCAAACAAAGATTGGCGCCTACATGCACAACAGCTCGCGATTCTTATGGCCATTTTGAGGGAAAACTTCGGAGAACAATTCATTCTCAAGAAATGGACCGGAAGTTAGGGGCTGGCCACCAAGATCATTGCGATTTTGACGGCCTTTAGACTATTTTTTGTGGCGGCTACGTCAAGTTCTAAAGTCTACAGAAAAAGCCAGAACTATCTCCAGCTTTTGAAACAACATTTCCGAAGGAAATTCGGGCTATTCCGGCCGAAATTGCTCGAAAAAGTTGCCCAAAATTGGACCTTTCTCCGAATGCGCAACACCTTAAGACGCAGCCGCGCCGGTCACATTTTAAATTGAAAGTTATCTTTTCAAAAAGAAATGTAATGGCACAAATCTAAACGTTTCAAATAAAAACCGGATGAGATTTTTGCAAATTGTCATGCGTTTTTTTTTTTTTTTTAAGTTATCAAGCTCTTAACAAATCACCCTTTATCATATACCATAGAAAAATATTCACCATTACGGGCTCAAATCGATATCGTAAGTTATTGATAGTTAGTCAACCCGTATTGGATTACAGCCGCGTACGCAAAAGCATGAAAGTACCATTTCGGTGTTATGAAAGCTACCACATATGGTATTTGAAAATAATACCTAAGCGGTACTATTATTTATTCCATAAACGGTATTGGGATTAACACCAACCCGGTATTAATTATGGTCATGAATATGTAGTTTAATAAAACACACGTAAAATGTCTTTGTTTCTGTAATGTATTTAGCACATAACATACATACAAACACCTAAACATTTCTCCATGTAAACTTTCTCCCAATTCAAAGCCTCCATGTCGCAAATTCAGGCATTTGCATCCCTCCAAGTGTCTTGTTTGTGCATCTTGGATGGTTTTTGTATGTCAGTTGCGCATCTAATTAAAGAAAGATCTAATTGGAAAACATAAATAATGCTAAACAAGTATATACGGCCGTAAGTTCGGCCAGGCCGAAGTTTATGTACCCTCCACTATGGATTGCGTAGAAACTTCTGCTGAAGCGATGGCAAAGTATCTTAAAACTTCCTAACCCGAATATATACCACATAGTCCATACGTGGATATTATTAAACTAAACAAGTATATACGGCTCGTTAAGTTCGGCCAGGCGAAGCTTATGTTACCCTCCACATGGGATTGCCGTAGACAACTTCTGCTGAAGCCGATGGCAAAAGTATCTTAAAAATTCCTAACACCGAATATATACCACATAGTCACTACTGGTATATATTAAACTAAAAAAGACCGACTTAAATACGTATATAATTAAGTTTAAAGTTTTCTATAGAAATAAAGTTTTGGACAATTATTAAAATTTTGACAACATTTTTTTCTATAGAAGTAAAATTTGCGCAAAAATTTTCATATAGAAATAAAAATTTGACAAAAATTTTCTTATAGAATAAAATTTTGTCAAAATTTTCTATAGAAATAAAATTTTGACAAAATTTCTATAGAAATAAAATTTTGACAAAATTTTCTATAGAAATAACATTTTGACAATGTTTTCTATAAAAATAAAATATTGGTAGATTATTTTTGGCTCGAGTGGCAACCATGATTATGAACCGATATGGGCCAATTTTTGTGTGATTGGGGATCGGCTATATATAACTATAGACCGATATGGGACAATTTTGGCATGCGTTATTAGCGGCTTATACTACACCACGTTGCAAATTTTCAACCGGATTCGGATGGAATTTTGCTCCTTCCAAGAGGCTCTGTGAGATCAAATCTGGGCGAACGGTTTATATGTGGGGGCTATATATAATTATGGACCGATATAGACCAATCTTGCGTGTTGTTAGAGGACCACATTCTACACACGCACGTGTTTTCCAAATTTCAACCGCGATCGGATGAATTCTTGTTCCTCTAGAGGCTCCGGAACGTCAATCGGGGCATCGGCTTATATGGGGGCTATATTATAATTATGGGTCGATGGGACGAATTTTGCATGGTCATAGCAGAACATATACCAACACCATGTACCAAATTCAGCCAGGATCGGCATGAAATTTGCCTTCTCTGCTTTTGACTCCGCAAGCCAAATCAGTGGGATCGGTTTATTATGGAGGCTAATATAATTATGGAGCGATGTGTGACAATTTCTGCATGGTTGTTTAGAGGACCATTATTACTAAAACCATGTACCAAATTTCAGCCGGATCGGATGAATTTTGCTATCTCTTTAGAGCAATTCGCAAGCCAAATTTGGGGGTTCCGTTTTATCATGGGGGCTATACGTTAAAAAGTGGACCGATATGGACCAATTTTGCAAGGGTGTTAGAGACCATATACTAAACACTATGTATCAAATTTCAGCCGAGATCGCGTATGAAATTTGCTTTCTTTAGAGCAATCGCAACGCCAAATTTGGGGTCCGTTTATATGGTGGGCTATACGTAAAAGTGGACCGATATGCGACCAATTTTTGCATGGTTGTTAGAGACCAATATACTAACACCAGGCCGGATCGGACTGGGGGCTATAGCTTAAAAAGTCGGACCGATATGGCATTTGCAATTACCATCCGACCTACACATCAACAACAACTACTTGTGCAAATTTC
Organism: Haematobia irritans; assembly: GCA_003123925.1. Classification (NCBI taxonomy): domain Eukaryota; kingdom Metazoa; phylum Arthropoda; class Insecta; order Diptera; family Muscidae; genus Haematobia; species Haematobia irritans. Next base: position 4,957 of record PGFW01035089.1, on the reverse strand, counting down.
CAAGGTCGATTAGCTTGTTTCGTTAGAAAGTTAGCGTGATGTTCAACAGACGGACGGACGGAACGGACGGACATGCTCAGAATCGACTCATGATTTCACCACGACCAGATATATATATACTTTATGGGGTCTTAGAGCAATATTTTCGATGGTTTACAAACGCGAATTGACAAAGTTAATATACCCCCATCCTATGGTGGAGGGTTATAACAATATTATACTTACTATTACTTCGCTATATCAACAGAATTTCATTTTTTTCGTCATTCGTATCCCAAACTATTGTTACTTACAAGCCCAAATGAAAAAATAAACTTACCAAGGCGGACCAATATACAATTTTGTCACAAACGTCTACTATCATTGTGTTACGGCCGATGTGATAGTTAATACCATAATAATAACCGGATGTAAATGATTGATACAAAGTTGCGTAAAAATCAAAAATCAAAAGGTACGCGAATCAATATTAATACCAAACGGTAATGCGCCACGTACCGCCGTTTTTTTTTCTACCAGTGTACGAATGCTCTAGAAATTTGGACGCCACAAACTCGGATTAATTCATCAAAGACAATAAACTCTAGGAAGATAGGAAATTGGCTACTGAGGAGATCGAACCATTTACGGTGTTAGTTTCATACTCGAACCAAACGCGTATACGTTTGGTTCGAGTATTTGCGATTAAATGCAATAAAAAAGAAATAACGATGCACGAATAGATTTCATTAAACGGAAACGTATTTTTTTTTTGTTGCCAAAAATTATAACATTTGTTTCATTAAGAAAATTAAGTTTTTCATTTAAAAAATAAAAACGAACAAAACATGTAAAAAAAACATGTATGGGAAACTAAAATGCAACATTTGATATAACGCAAGCCAATTTCCTATCTTCCTAAAAGTTATTTTCTTTGGTTGTCATGTGATTCTTGAACTTTACCCCCAAACATTAAGGAAAAAACCCCCTAAATTGTTCTAGATTTTTTGTATTTTTACATTTTTGTTAACACCAAAGATAACTGAGAATAATAACATTAAGCCTTGTGCTCTTACAGAGAGACAAAAAAATTTTTTTTATTTGTTCATCTTTTTCCAAGGCAGCTCATGCCCAGAAATTAAATTTTTAAAACGAGCAATATTTCACATAAAACCATTTAATAAATATTCGGCTTTAAACATACATATACGTTTTATTTTAATTTCTATTTTGTAATCGCAGTTTAGTTACAGTGCATTCGCGGTAACGTGGAACACCGCCTAATGTGAACTCCGCGTAACGTGAACACGCTTCTTTCTTACACTACGAGGAAACTTTCTTAGCCCTAGCAACAAAAAGGGCGGGTATAAACAGAAAAAAAGTTAAGTGTTTTGGGAAACTTCCATCTCTGATATCAACACATGTTAAATTTTGTTTCATCTGCGCAACTCCTTGCTATAGAAAACAGGTGTTCAAAAAGACGCATCCGCAATTTTTTTACAATGGAAAATTCAGAAATGCGTGCCTGTTTTTAAATAATTACATAAAAAAGGTTTATCGAGTACAAAGAAATTCATAATATATGGTGAATGTGTTAGGTGAAAAGTGCTCCTTCATATGCAACAGCTAAAAACTTGAGTTGCTGAATTTAAACGTTGGTCGTACAAGCATTGAAGATGAACCAACGTAAGTGGACGCTTCCAAAAAACAAGCAAAACAACAACAGAATTTGTAGCCAAAGTGCATGATATGGTATTAAATGCGTCGAACGACATAATAGTGCATGAAATATGCAATATCATGGGCATCTAAAATGATCGAGTTCCATTTCATTTTGCAATGAAGAATAACAGATTGAAAAAGCTTCTGCAAGATGGAGGGCTGCCGCATTTGTTAACAGTCGATCAAAAACGCATAAGAATGCAACATTTCTCAAGCTAATTGTATCGCTTATTAGCGAAATAAAATGGCGATTTTAAAGGCGTCCTTTTATAACTGTTGATGAGACATGGATCACCAACTATACTCCAGAGGACAAAAGAACAATCCAAACAATGGACTGACAGCTGGAGGAAGTTGGCCCAAGGAAGCAAAAAACAATTCAATCGCGCTGGTAGGGGTTAATGTCAACGGTTTTATAGGACTTTTTTCAAATGTATTTTATTGATTGACTATCTGCCAAAAAAGCGTAAAATAGATAAATTCCGAGACTGTTGCAACCTTTTGGATCAATTAACCTCCGATGCAGTAGAGAAGGTCCCTAGGGCCCCCACCCCAAAGTTACTCTTGATTCTAACGAGTATTTGATTGCGCATCGTTATAGAAAAAAATCAAGCCGATCGGACCATTATTTTACGAGTTATTGAAGGTTATAGTTTAGAATAGTACGCGGGACTCAAGTGAATAGGCGTTCGTATGAGACCTATGTAATGGAATTTCATCTATAAATGCATGTTTTATTGGCATCATTATAATTTTTTTTATTGTTTCAACACATAATTATACTTGTTCTGCAACACAAAGACCTGAAACTCAAAGACATTAGGGATGATGATTAAAAAACAAAACAAATACGTAAAGGCGCAGGGAGGTTACAGCTGCATGCGAATTGGCGAATCCTACGAGAAAAAGGATGTGAAGCCAGTGACAGTGAAAGAGTCTGACGCCTTTGTAGCTATTTTTTATAGGCTGCACCCGCTCAACAAAGATCAAACCATGAACCAGCTATGGAATGATGGGACGCAACACGTTGCCAATATACATAAACTGCGTTGTCGTACGATCGCTTCATGTGTATAAATCATGTTATTCGATTCGACAATGGAAACACTCGACAACAGCGACTCATCAACAGCAAAACTGCGGCTATTGACGACATTTGGGAAATGTTGCAACATAACTTGGCAGCAGCTTACACTCCTCATGAAGCACTAACAGTTGATGAGCAGTTGTTCCCTTTACAGAGGGCCGCCACCCCGCTTCACACAATATACTTCGGTCAAAGCCAGCTAAGTATGGTTTTAAAGTATGGTTCGGATTATTCGGACTACAGCGTTATTATCCTGTGAAGGGAATGATATATTCTGGAAAAACTGCCAAACCAACAACGGGAGTTAACGAAAGGACAAGAACGTAGTGCTGGATACTTAGTGGAAAAATATTTAGATGCGCTGGCCGTACTATATACGCGGATACTTCTTTACCACTCTCGGACTTGGGCGTATTTTGTGAGGAGAAGACCGCATATGTTGGTAGCAGTGCGCTACAACAAAACATTCATTCCACAGGAGTTCAAGAAGAACCCGAAGCGCACCATTCAATTGATTACATTATTTGGGTTTCAACGAGGGGATATATCGTTCATGGCTATACGTGCCGAAAAAAATATAGTTGGTGAACGTGCTCTCACAATGCACTATACAACCTGCTTCGTTGACGATGCAAACCGAGAAGCGGAAGCCCTATGCCATTATTAGATTACAACGCCAACAAATGCGCATTGATACCATGGATCAAATGCCTTAAGGCACTTACAGCTGCAAAAGATGCAACACAACGATGGCCGTTTGGTCATGTTTTATAAATATACTGGACGTCGCTGCATTGGCTGTTTTACGATTTACAATCGAAATGCAAAGCTTATAAAAAAGGACGTGACAGACGGCGGTCGTTCTGTTACTGCTAACGAAACAATGGCCACACCAAATATCGAAAGAATGTGCCCCTGAACAACCATATAACCTTCATATCAAAGGATACGCAATTGCGATGGAAGCATTCGATTCTCAGGGTAAGAAAAACATTCTTCAAATTCAAGAATAGAATATAATATTTATTTGTTTTTTTTATTTTTCTTTCCATATTCAGATATTTACCAAGACCCATGGGAGGCAATTACCGTCAGTTTGGGCTGGGTTAAGTAGACCGTTATGAGGCTTTGCCGATTTCTGAGTACGGGCGGCAGCGGAAAACGCGGGCATACTGCTTCGGCTGCAGGGAACGCTGTTTAGCGGGAGAACGATAATAACACACTTTTTACATCGCTGCAAAACTCTTGCGCACAGGGCAATAGACAAGAGTAACAATGCTGCAACAACAATAATTTTTAAATTATTTTATATAGTTTTAAGAAATTTCACAGCAAAAAACAAATTTGAAAAAAATATTTTTTGTATGTAGAGTTTAGCTTTAATAAATTAATAAAAAACAAAAACAAAAAATCAAAAAAAAATTTATATTGAAAAAAACACTGATTACAAAAAAAGGTCCGTTAGGGATCTTTTCACACAGGCCGTTTGAAGTCAGAATTGTCACTCATCTTGAGGGTTAAACTGCTTTACAATTCGAAGAGAAAAAACGTCCTGCTTACAACACAAAAAAAAATAAGTTTTCATCAAGACAACGCTACCAGCGTACAAGAAGTGTTTTAACAATGGCTAAATCAACGAATTAAAAGTACGAAGTTGCTTTGACCACCCACCTTATTCTCCTGATTTTACGCTCCAGTGACTTCTTACTTGTTCCCCAAATCTAAAAAATCTTGCTGACAAGCGTGATTCACCTCAATGAAGAGCAACTTTACATGTGTCAACCACTATTTTGAAGACCTTGAGGAAAACTATTTAATCAAGGGGAACAGAATTGCGTAGAAAAAGCCGTTGGACTAAGTGTATTTGAAGTTTCAGGAGATTATATAAGATAGAAGGACACGTGAACGGACGGGTTGTGTTGGTGCTCTCATTAAACAAGCTTTTTTTCTGAAAGAACATATTCCATGGAATTACCTTAAAAAAAGTGTAAAAATAATAAATATAGGTGGACTGTGCTTTTCATCTGCAATTACATTACAATTATTTTTAAAGTACCACACTGTATTAGAAAAAATATGTTTTTCATATGTTCCGATCATAAACAAAATGTGTTCGCGGCAATATTTTAAACCCAAACAATATATTTAAGATATCTCTTTTTCTCTTTT
>PGFW01035079.1:12203-23547 GCA_003123925.1 Haematobia irritans | reverse complement strand
AGTGGGAAACAGTTCTTAAAGCTCGGCAGGCGCCGACTATATTTATACCCTGCTCCACTTTGTATATCTAAATTTTTCGATACCATATCACATTCCGCTCAGAATGTGTTGGGGCTATACTATAAAGGTTTGTCCCAAATACATTACATTTAAATATCACTCGATCTTGGAAGAATTTGATAGACTTCCTACAAAATCATAGACTCAAAAATTAATCCGGCTAAATGCACTAGGGCTGGAACACAAGTTAGTAATAAAACATAGTATATACGGCCGTAAGTTCGGCCACCAATCGTTATGTACCCTTCCACCATGATTGCGTAGGAAACTTCTATAAGACTGTCATCCACATCGAATTACTTGTGGTTGCGATAACCACTTGCCAATGGCAAGTATCGTAAATCTTTTTTAACACTGTCTTCTTAAATTTTGCTAAGTTTATTCCCATTACGGCGGTATATATTAAAACAAAAAAAGGCCGATTTAATACGTTATATTTTAATCTAGTTGACAAAATTTTCTTATAGAAAATAAAATTTTTGACAAAATTTTCTATAGACATGAAACCTTGACAAAATTTTCTATTAGAATTAAAATTTGACAAAATTTTCTGATAGAAATAAAAATTTGACAAAATTTACTATATCAAATAAAAAACTTGACAAAATTTCTATAAGAAAATAAAATGTTGACAAAATTTTCTATTGGGAAGCTAAAAATGTTGACAAAATTTTCTATAGCATACAATTTTGACAAAAATTGCTATAGAAATAAATGTGAAACAAAATTTTGATTATAGATAATAAAATTTTGACAAAATTTGTTTGCATTATAAGCAATAAAATGTTGACAAGAATTTCTTAGCAGATATTAAAATTTTTTTTACAAAATTCTTTCTATAGAAATAAAACTTTTGACAAAACATTTCTTTATATTTAAATAAACTTTTTGACAAAACTTTCTATTAGAAATAAATTTAACAAAACTTTTTCTATAGTAATAAAATTTTGCACAAAATTTTCTATAGGAATAAAATTTGAGATAAAAATTTTCGTACTAAAATAAAATTCTTGGCAAAATTTTCTAGTCGAAAATTAAAAATTTTGACAAACCATTTGCTATAGATATAAACTTTTGACAAAATTTCTATTTTAGAAATGAAATTTTTGACAAACCTTTCTATAGCTAATAAAGAATTTGACAAATTTCTAGGAAATAAAGTTTTGGTAGATTATTTTGGCGATATGGACCAATTTTTTGTGTAATAATTCATCTGGCATATATAACTTAAAGAACCGATATGCCGTACCAATTTTTACATGGCTGTTAGGAGGCCCATATATTGACAAAAATGTACCCAAATTTCAACGTTATCTGGGTTATGATTTTGCTCTTCCAAGAGGCTCCGGAGCCGTGGCAAATCTGGGGACATCGGTTTATATGGCGGCTATATTATAATTATGCGACCGCATATTGGACCAATTTTGAAGGCATGGGTTATTATAGGCCATTAAACTAACATCACGGCTTACGCCAAATTTTCACCGGATCGGATGAATTTTGCCCCTCCAAGAGGCACTCCGGAGGTCAAATCTGGGGATCGGTTTATATGGGGGCTATAATATAATTTATGGACGATATGCGTACCAATTTTTGCCATGGTTGTTAAAAAACCGTATACTAAGACCACGTACTAAATTTCAACCGGATCGGAAGAATTTTGCCTCCTCAAGAGGCTCCGGTTTGGTCAAAATCTGGGGATCGCGTTTATATGGAGCTATACTATAATTATTGGAACCGATGATGGACCAATTTTTGCAGGTTTTTAGCAGGCCGTATACTAACAATCAGCGTTACCAAATCCTTCAACCGGAATCGGATGAATTTTTGCCCCCTCAAAAGTCTCGGAGGTCAAATCTGGGGATCGCCGTTTATATGGGAAGCCTATATATAATTATTGTACCGATATGGACCAATTTTTGCATGGTTTGTTAGAGACCATATACTAACATCAGGCCTACCCAAATTTCAATTCGAACGGTATGAATTTTGCCCCCTCCAATAGGCTCCGGAGGTCAAATCTGGGGATCGGTCTCTATATGGGGGCTATATTATAATTATGGACCGATATTGGACCAATTTTTGGCGATGGGTGTTAGAGACCGTATTAACTAAGACCACGTAACCAAATTTTCAACAGGATCGGGATGAATTTTGCTTGCTCCGGGCAGGCTCCCCAGCAACAATTTGGGCGGCATCGGTTTATTTATGGGGGGCTATACGTAAACGTGGTCCGATATGCCCATTTTCAATACCATTCGCACCTACATCAATAAACAAACTACTTGTGCAAGTTTCACAGTCCGATAAGCTTGTTTCGTTCGGAAGTTAGCCGTGCATTTCCACCAGACGGACGCGACAGCCGGACAAGACGGTACGGACGCGACCAGACGAGACGGACATGCTTTAGATCGGACTCAGAATTTCACCACGACCCAGCAATATATATACTTTATGTGGTCTTAGAGGAATATTTCGATGTGTTACAAACGGAATGACAAAGTGAATATACCCCCATCCTATGGGTGGAGGCGATAAAAATATGGGAAAACTTTTACAATTTCCTCTGAAGCATATTTGTAAGGAAACTTTCGAAAAATTTATTTATGATTTATCGCTCGATATATATGAGTCGATTTTTTATAACTTTCGACTAAGCAGTGCACGATTTTACAAGCGAAAATGTTGGTATTTTACCAATTTCTTTGTCGAAATCAGAAAACATATATATTGGGAGCTTATCTTAAATCTGAAACCGATTCCAACCAAATTTTGGCCACACACACCTAACAATAGCTAATTATACTCCCTGTGGCAAAATTCTTCAACTAAACTCGTAGTTTAAAAAAATTGGCCTCATGTGGTCCATATCGAGTGTAAATCGGGCGAGGAAGCTATATATGGGAGCCTTATATCTAAATCGCCGATTTCAATAAAATTTGGCACACTTCACTATACTGCTAATTGTACTCCTTAGCTGCCAAAAATTTCAACCACATTGGGCCAAAACTGGCTTCTTAGGAAACATATTATTTCCATATCTGGCGAAAAGATATTATATGGGAGCTATATCTAAATCTTGAACCGATTTTCAATAAGAATTTGGCACACATTGACTAGACTACAATGTATTTTCGTGTGCCAAAATTTTAAACCAAAACTGGTTAATATATATATATATATATATATATAGATATATATAATATATATAATATATATATATATATATATATATTATATATAAAATAATATATAGATATATATATATATTATTATATAATATTATTATAAATATATATAATATATAATATATAATATATATATATATATAATATATAATATATAAAAAAAATATAATATATATTACATATATATATATGTATATATATATTATAATATATATATAGTATATATATATATATATATATATATATATATATAATATATATATATATATATATATACCATATGTCTACCTCGTCTCCTTCTGGGGTGTTACAAACCAAATTTGCAAACCTGACTGCAGTATACTTACTGCTTTCCTTAGTGCAAAATTTCAAGGAAATCAGGGGTACAAACTCTGCGCTTCTGCGTCCATATGAAGTGCATATCGGCGAAAAGATATTATATGAGCAGCTAATATCTAAATCTGAACTGATTTCTTCCAAAATCAAAAATAGGCGTTCTATTGTGACCCCAAATTTTGAAGGTGATTTGGACTTAACTGCCCAACCTAGGGACTTTTAATGTGTCACAGATAGACGGACGGAACGGGAACAGAAGGCATTGGCCTAAGATCGACTCAGCGCGACCCACCCTGAGCATTATTGCAAACATATGCCACCAAACTTATAATTACCCTGTCCACAGTGTGGCGCAGGTATAAAAAACGAATTAATTTGAAATTCGTCTTCTAGCACAAGTACGGCAAAACTGCAAATTTTTAAGAAATTGTTTTCTTAAGGGTATCCTTTACTTCAATTTTCCGCCTTCTTTTGGCTCAAATCAATTACCAAAATCATTTTGCTAACAACTAAATCTATAAGAACCGGGGCATGGGTTTTTCCCACATTCTTACCTTGGAACGAAAATATCAACAAAATGCATTAAAAATATTATAAACCAATCAACAATACCAACTAACTTGGGAAAATTTCTTTTTATAAAACGTCTTATTCATAATTAGGGAGAGTAACGACAGCCAAAAACTAACACAGCAAAAAAAAAATGGCCATTTCAGAGCCACTTCCATTTTATTTTTCCAATATATAAAAAATTTCCACATTTATAGCTCTTGTATCATACCACACCGGCCTTTTCACAGGCGCTCACTACATTTCATATTTCACATGCCATTATAAAAACCCATTTGAAAAAAAAAAACCGGACAAATTTCTTGCAAATCGGTTCTTGCATGACTTCTTATGCCATTTACTTTGCTACAGAATTGGCAGGAAGCACATTGCGAATTGGAGTGAAATCATCGTAAGTGAAGTCCTCTTTTTCTGACAGTTTATGGCACGCTTTCGTTGAATTCCTTATTATAGTTATTTGTCATTAATTGGACAGATGTTCGAAACTAATCAGGAAAGTAATTTCTTGGCAAATGGCCAAAGAAAAAAAATCGAAATGCAGAAATCTAAAACAAACACAACAAAGAACACCCATTCCAAAGAACACGTTTAGTAGAGCCTTCCTCAACTGTAGCCAAAAAAGTTGAATAACTCTTTGCTTTTTCTTAGATGGGGGTTATTAAATGGTGCTGGCGACATGACGAGAAGTTTTTTACTGACGCCAGAGAGTAAAACAAACTTTTACGTTTATTTCAATTTAATGAAAGGTTAAGTCGAAATTCTTCGACTATCGATTCAAAAAAGAGATGTCGACATATTTCATTCGCTACATAACTAATCTCCCAACCACTACACGATACTCCCAATATTCATATTTTATTGTCTACATATTACTTCTAAAATCAATGTTAGTAATTTTAATTTCCCATTTCTATAAAATATATCATACTACACTCACGCGCTTGTCCACCGTACTACAATCTCTACCCTAGTATGACACACACATCCCTCTATGGATGGATTGAGTTATGTGGACCAGTGATTTCTGATTACATTATTTTTCGCCACTATCCAAATCAATTCTCATTCACATCAAGCTTTATTACCTAATTATAGGTACAACTTTTTCAACAGAAGGTAAGAATTCAAGCTCTATAACCAGTTGGAACAAGTTTTTGGCATAGATCATATCTTGGCATATTTTTAATTGTAAAATAATAATACAACAAGTATATACGGCCGTTAAGTTCAGGCAGGCGAATTCTTATCCATGGATTGCCGTAGAAACTTCTAACTAAAACACTGTCATCCACAATCGAATTTACTTGGGTTGCGGTAACACTTGCCGTTGGCAAGGCTATATAAATATACTGAAAAACCTTCCTAACACCGTCTTCTAAATTGTAAAAAGTTAGTTCATACGTGATATATATTTAAATCTTAAAAAAAGACCATTAAAATAGCGTATATTTAATTCAGTTTGATAAAATTTTCGTCAGAAATACAATTTTAACAACAAAATTTTCTATAGAAATAAAAAATTTTCACAAAATTTTCTATAGAAATGAAAATTTAACAAAATTTTATATAAAAAATATGTTAAACAAATTTTCTACAGAAATAAAATTTTGACAAAATCTTTCTATAGAAATAAAAATTTTGGCTACATTTACCGATATGGACAAATTTTTGTGTGATGGAAATTCGGCCAAACTATAACTATAACCGATATGGACCAATTTTGGTCGTTAGCTGGCCCATATACTTAACACTACGCCTTCCAAATTTGAAATGGATCGGATGTATTTTGCTTTCTCCAAGAGGCTCCGGAGGTCAAATCTGGAGAGTCGGTTTATATGGGGGCCCTTATATATAATCATTGGCCCGAATATGCGTAAATTATTGCCACGGTTTTCCTAGAGACCATAATGTCAACACCATGTTCCAAATTTCAGGCTAGATCGGATTGAAAATGCTGCGCTTCTCTTTGAGGCCTCCGCAAGCCAATATGCCGATCGGTTTATTATGGGGGCTATATATAATTATGGACCGATCGTAGGCCAATTTTTTGCATGTTGTAAGAGACGGATCGGCCGACAAAATTTTTGCTTCTCTTTGAGGCTCGCAAGCCAAATCTGCGGGATCGCGTTTAGTATGGGGATTATATATAATTATGGACCGATGCTGGCCCAATTTTTGCCATGGTTGCTAAGAGACGGATCGCCGACAAAATTGCTTCTTTTTTGAGGCTCCCAAGCCAAATCTGGGGATCGTTTATATGGGGGGTATATATAATTATGACCTTATGCTGGACCAATTTTTGCCATGGTTGTTATAGACCTCAGTATACCAACACCATGTTCAGAAATTTTCAGACAGATCGGAGTGAAATTTTGCTTCTCTTTGAGGCTCCGCAAGCCAAAATCTGGGGATCGGTTTATATGGGCGGCTATATATAATTATGCGACCGATTGTTGGACACCAATTTCTAGCATGGTTTGTAGAGACCATATACCAACACCATGTACCAAAATTTCAGCCAGATTCGTTTGAAATTTTGCTTTCTTTGAAATTGCCTTCCTATCCGTGTGCTTTGGTAAATACCCCTGAATGAAAAGAAAAATAAAAAACAAATTAAATATATATTCTATTCTTGAATTTGAAAAATGTTTTTCTTACCCTGACATCCGAATGCTTCCATTCGTATTGACGTATCCTGATATGAGGTTATTATGGTTGTTCAGGCGTAACGTTTTTTCGATATTATGATACTTCGTGTGAGCCAATTTGTTTCGTTAGCCGTAACAGAACGAACCCCGTCTGTCACTCCTTTTTATAGGCTTCATTTCGTTGTAAATCGTAAAAGCAAGCCAATGCACAGCGACGTCCATTCCATATTTATAAAAACATCGGTTCAACGGCCATCGTTGTGTTGCTCTTTTTGCAGCTGTAAGTGCTAGCATTTGCATCCATGCGTATCAACGCCGCATTGTTTGGCTTTGTAATCTAATATGCATAGGCGCCCTTTACCGCTTTCTCAGTTTGCTCGTCAACGAGGCCAGGTGTAGTGCATTTGTGGAGAGCTCGTTCACCACTTTATCTTTTTTTCGGCACGTATGAGCACAACGATATATCCCCTCGTTGAACAACCCAAATAATGTACTATTGGTGGTGCCGCTTCGCGCGTTCTTCTTGAACTCCTATTTGGAATGAATGTTTTGTTATGTAGCGCCACTGTACCAACATATGCGTAGTCTTCCTCGCTCAACAAACATTACGCGACCAGTCGAAGAGTGCGGATAAAGAAATTATCCGCGTTATATAGTACGACCCAGCATCTAATATTTCTTCCACAAGACTCCAGCACTACGCTTCTGCCCTTCGGGGGGAGCATTTATCTCTCGTTGTTTGGTTTGGCAGTCTTTCCAGCAAGTATACTCATTCCCTTCACAGCTGATAATAAAAACTCTGTGAGTCGCATAAACCACCATACTTTCAAACCATTACTTAGCTGGCTTTTTTGACGAATATTATTGTCAGTTGAAGCGGCGTTGCGACCTTCCTTTGTAAGGGAAACAACTGCGCCGCTCATCAACTGTTAGCGCTTCATGCAGGAGATGTACAGCTGCGTGCTCAAGTTATGTTGCACACATTCCCAAATGGTCTCCAATAGCCGCAGTTTTGCTGTCGATGACGTAGCTGTGCGGAGAGTGTTTCCATTGTCGAAATCGCAATAAATTGCTTATACACATTGAAGCCGCGATCGCTACGACAACTCAGCTGTATAGATTTGGCCCATAAGTCCATAGCTGTTCATGTTTGATCTTGCCTGAGTCCAGCATAAACAAAGAATAGCTACAAAACGGCGTCAAACTCTTTCACTGTTCACTGGCTGTCCACTCCTTTTTCTTCGTGGTGGATTTAGCCAAATTCCCATTCAGCTGTAACCTCCCTTGCCTTACGATCTTGCTTTTACGGACTCAGCCCACTAAGTGTATTATTTCCTCTGTCATGATTGAATACGCCAAATTCATTGTTATAGGGGTCGTGTTATATTTCCTGTTTCGTCCTCGCGTTTCTTTCATTCTTTGAAGTCAAACCACATTACGATAAACGGAGTGCGTGATGTGGAGTGGTGCTTTTCTTACTCCACCTTGGGTGCCATCTTTTACCAATATAGCTAACTTTCATTCGTTCCCTGTCCATCATTTTCCTTCTCTTCATTCATGTTCGTCTTCAGTCATCTTCATTTTAGCTCGACGTATCCTTTCGAGTTTCGGCATCTGACTCCTCCAGGCAGTTGGTAATGTGCGATCTTTCATCATCATCAACTTCATTAATTATCAACTTGCGCAATATCAATTTTCATTTCCATATCTTCGTCTATAAAATTCAACAAATCTACTATCAGCTACACCCCTTATGTGTTGGAAACAATAAAAAATTATGAGATGATCTGCCCCAAGAACCAATGCATTTAATTAGTGGAAATTCAGTCAAGGTTCCGCATACGGACCTATTCACTCGTCCCGGTACTATTTCTCAACTAGAAAAGGACCTCAATAACTGCCTAAAGTTAATTATCCGATCGGCTGTTGATTTTCTTTCCAAAAGATGCGCAAACAAAAAATACTCTTGGGTGGAGTAACTTGGGGTGTGGGTTGTAGTGGCCTAAGTAGGAGTAATTTTCAGTTTGAAAAGGCACCTAGGACTTCCCACTCATGGAGAGTTAAATAGGTTATATAATTCAGTTTGGGGACAGAAATTTTCGTGTAGAAATAAAATATTTTTATCAAAAATTTTCTGTGTAAAAATAAAATGTTTGACAAAATTTACTATAGAAAATAAAATCGGACAAAATTTTCTTATAGAATAAATTTGTGTGTAGATATTTTTGGTTCCAGTCCGGGACTAACCTATGATTATCAGATACCGATATGGACCAATTTTTATGTAATTGGGGAATCGGCTATGTTAGATAAACTACAGGAGGCGATATGGACCAATTTTGGCATGCGTTATTTTAGCGGGCCATATTTAGCGCAATGTAGCAACATTTCAACCGGTTCGGATGAATTCGCGTTTCCCCCAAGAGGCTTCCCGGGAGTCATATCTGGGGGATGCGGTTTACCAATGTGGGCTGTTATATATAATTAGTGGACCGATATGGACATGGGTTGTTAGCGGCCCATATTCTAGCGCAATGTAACCAAATTTCAACCGTATCTGGATGAAGTTTTACATCCTCCAAGAGGCTCACGCAGAGGTCAAAATTTGGGGATCGGTTTTATATGGGGGCTAATTAACAATTTATGGACCTGATAGTAGGACCTAATTTTTGGCATTGGTTGTTTAGATTACTATACACTACTATCACGTACACAATTTCAACCGTATCGGCATGAAATTTTGGCTTCTCTAGAGGCTCCGCCAAGCCAAATCAAGGGGTCGTTTATAATGGGGCCTATACCTAAAAAGTCGTCCAATATGGCCCATTGCAAAACCTATCCGACCTACAACCAATAAATAATCGGGCTGCCACTTTAACCTAACCTAAACTTTATCACAGTGGACTGAATAGTCTAAGTGAGCCTGAATCTTAATCGGGCTGCCACTTTAACCTACACCAATAACCACTACTTATACCAAGTTTCAAGTCGATAACTTGTTTCGTGCGGAAGTTTTCGTGATTTCAACAGACGGACGGACGGACGAACAGACGGACATGCTTAGATCGACTTAGAATTTCACCACGACCTAGAATGTATAGACTTTATGGGGGTCTTAGAGCAATATCTCGATGTGTTACAAACGGAATGACAAAGTTAATATATCCCCCATCCTATAAAAATATTGGGTATCATATACTCGTACAAAGGATAAATTACTTAAAAATCGAACCAGGAATGAATATTTTTATTTTAAATATTCAAAAAAAATCTATCCAATTTTCATCAAATGCACCATCATCTGCATTCCTGAAACTTTCCAATTAAATTGGGAAGATGTAATCTAAAAAAATCTCTGCTATTGAATTTTAAATCCATTTTATTGTTTAATAATCCATAACCATAACCCAGAAACATAATCATAACCCTTTAACATATGAGTTTTCCTTTTGATAGAAATTACCCATTTGCAAAAACCCTTTCAATTCAATATTGAAATTTCTTATGGCAAAGTGACAAGACTTTACGTGAATCAACGACATGAAAAAAATCATTTCTCCTTCAATAACAATTACGGTGATGTGAAATTTATGCAAATGACCATGCTGCTGCAATGTCCGGTGTGATATGTAATGGTCGCAAAACATGGATGTTGGTTGTTCCCCACAACACAGAATACTCGAAGGAAACAATTGAACCACAAATAGAAGAAGACACAACAAAAACGAACGGTTACAAATTCGAATATGAATACGGGATTCGAGGAACATTGATTGCATTTTAGATAGACAACATATTGTCCTTGGTCCTTCCATTGTCCGTCCATTGTCGTAGATGTACATTTCTCGCTTTTGCCGCTATGCATGTCGAATAACGAGCCAAGTGGTTGCGCAATGTCATCGTGTATGGAATGAAATCAAATGGATTTACTTTTTTTTCGCAAACGGAAGGGGTAAAAGCCCTTCTCGCATACAGACACACTCATACCCATACCCTGCAAACATTTTCTATCGAAAATTCATCTAGCCATTTAGCCCTGCAAACACATTATTTCGATATCCTGCAAACATATTCTTCCGATATCCTGCAAACATTTTCTATTTCTGTTTTCAATACCCAGAAGGAGATGCGATAGAGACATGGTGTCTTTGGAAATAATGCTCAGAGCCGACCTCTGAGCACGGTTGCCACAGTTAGTAAAATTCTACCATAAATGGTAAATTTTTTTACTGTTTGATAATTTGGTAGAGTTCTAGATGTTTTGGAAGATTTTTCAAATTATTCCTCTCCAACTACGACGTAACTGACAAGTTTGCAAAAACTATTGGCGAAAAGTTTGACTAATGCATGAGCTGTCATAAAGCGGAGGAAAAGGAATTAATTAAACACCTATTATGTGAGGTTTTATTAAAAAACGGTCTATGTCCATTTAAGGAGTTTATATCAAAATTTTTTATCGCTTCTAGAATTTACTTTGTTTCGAAACACTACCCCACGCGATAGTGATCTTTCTTGCTGTTTTTGGGCTTGAGATAATACTAC
>PGFW01035077.1:3070-14116 GCA_003123925.1 Haematobia irritans | reverse complement strand
TCGTGCAATCAACATCAATTTTTACACACTCTATTTTGGTATCAATTTCAAAATAAGTAACCATTCCTATTTCTTACTTTCGCTGCCATCAAATGTACAACGCAGGACATCATGTAACTGCAAATAAACATAAATTATACCATATGTTCAAAATGCAGAAAACAAAACAACAGATACATTTTTTTTTTCAATTACACTTTCCTTTTTTTGTGTTCATATAAAACCACGTGCCACCTCAGGAATAATAAATTAACCAAACGATTTGCCAACACTTGTTTGCTCTGTTCCATTGCTGGTGGGCAGAATAGTATCCTTTGAAGATTACTTAACAATTGGATCTGTGGTTGTGGTCCTCTTCTTGGCAATTTTGAAATTGTGATCATAGATTCGCACACGACAAGAAGTGCCATTAGAGCTTCCCATCGCAACAGTATTAATTGAAGCTGTTGAGATTGAGGATCGCCCGATTATTTCCTGTGCCAAATGGTTTAAAGATTTTGGAAGAAATACTTGTGGCCTTTGTAGGTGACGTTGAGGTTATGTGTTTTGAGAAATTGGACGTGATATTGGTGGTCTTGATGTTGATGGTAGGGCAACAAACTTTCGCGTAGAGGCTTTGCAGTGGTGTTTTACACCATTCGTTGGCTCCCTGTTTTAGGTTCGGTGTCTTTAGCAATATTACATTCATCTCCTTGCTTCCTTAACCATAATCGGAGATTATTGTAAATCGTTTTTCTTTGCTGACTTTTTTCCTTTAGATGTTTCATTGGCAGCACATTCTTAGATGTTTCTTAAACTTTCATTATATCTCTCGATGTGGTTATTGTGGAAGCCGATGTAGGTTGATTGCTGTCCATTTCAGCCTCACGATTTTACTCCCCTTTCTTGACTAATGCGAATGACACGACTAAATTGGACGATTATATTCAGCATGCTTGTCCTTTTTTCCAAGGTGCTGAAATCAACACTGAATCATGAGTTCCAACCTCTACATCCATGTATACTGCTGGATCTTTTTGAGATTGTTGTCCTGACAAATCAATGACGTCGGAGTGGCCATATTATTTTGATGCTTTTTAGATGGTGTTTATGCTGGAAATGAGAAAGAATCATTCAAAGTTTCGTCATTACTTGTTTCTTCATCATTTTTTCTGAATCAGAATCACTGGATTCGGATTCATATCGTTTTCTTTTGGAGTTTCTACTCTTTCCCCGTTGCAATTTCCATAGCACTTCCATTGACATCGCGCTATTGGCTGGACATATGTGGATGTTTTTGCAATAGTTTCGCGATGGTTTTGCATTTTCTTTGTTGTGTTTTCTTTCCAAAAATTTGCTTATGAAATTCCTTATACATTCCTTTCTTTTGCAGTTTTTCGGCTCTTGCTGCTTGATTTTCCCGCTTTGCAGCTTCATGAGCTGCTCCTATTTGAAATATGGCCCGTACATTCCATCTCATTTTTCTGCATTGCATTTTCGCTCCACTTTTCAAATTCTTCCTGTTTTTTCGATTTTCAAACTTTTCCAAGTCTTTGCGTCTTTGTTTCCTTAACATCACTGCGTATTTTCTCAGCAATATTTTTTCTCGATTGCGCGCGCGACTTTTCGAATAAACAATTGGTAAGGACAGTATTATATTTTGGATTGAACGAAACAAACCATGTAACAAACGCTTTTCCTCCTCTCTTCTTCAAATCCTTTTTGCCTTTTCGCGGTTCATCAATAATGTATTCTTTGAGCAAATGTTTGGAACAAATTTTCCATTGACTGTAATGTTGACGGACATTATTTCAGTGTCAGCGCTGACCAGCTTTGAATGTAGTGGCATTCGGGGCTGCCAATTTCAATCAATGACCGAATTGCCAATTACCTAGAATGAACATCTTTGCCAATTACCCTAAATGAACATCCTACTTAAATAGGAATTAAGGCGTTCACAGGTAACTGAATGGATGCGAATCAAGTTTTACAGTGGTGGTTTTTCTTCTTACAGTAATTTCGTATTCTCCGTCCATTCCAAGAAACAATCAACACACGACTGACGCGCAAAATGAAAATCGTGTGTACCTGCTCAATGTTTTTATAAAATTCTTTTCGCTGCAAAAAAAATTAAAAAATTAAATAGTCACGAAAACATTGTACATGGTCTTTATGGCCATGTAATGTTTCTAGGCATGTCTATAGCTAACCTATAAAATGGTCTCAAATTCTATCATTTAAATAATAGAACATGTTTTGAGGCATTTGAGACCTATTTAAATGCTTATTGCAACATATATATTTTCTCGCTCGAAAATAATTTTTACAAAGACAAAAATACATGCTTTTCGCGATAATTACATACTCTATATAAGCATTAAATGAATCGGCAATCATGTCCATTACATGTTTTTTCTGTGCGTGTATGCTCTTGTCTTTCAATGCTTGATGTTATTTAATGTGTACCATTTGACTACTTGCGTTACTACTGCAGTAATTCTACTATCAGATAGACGAAGTGAAATTTATATTTTATTATTTTTCATGTTTAGCCTGATACCGAAACAGGTAATTAAACGTCCAAATGCATGATATTTAATTTTACAATTATTATTCCAACTTATATGGACCAAATTAGATTAAAGACTTGATTAATGGGAGTCATTGAAAGAAAACGCCAGAGACAAATCTATACATGCCTAAACTGTACATGTTTCGGTTCGGCGAATGAACCTTTCCACAGCCTTTAGTTTAGTTCTTTTTCAATGACTCCATTAATCAAGTTCTTTAATCTAATTTGGTCCAAAAAGCTCGAATAATAATTGTAACATTAAATTTATAATTTTATTTATCAGCCGAAAATTTTAGCAAAGTACTGACTTTTCAGCAGTATGTCTGCTTTACTCGGTTTTCGAGTTGAAAATCACTTTATTTAACGATTACTTTTTCTAAAACAACCAAATTTAGAAATGAATACAAATATATTCCTATTAAATATTAATCAAATCTAGATAAAAAACATAATGCTTATCAATTGAGTTAAATTATCTAATTTTAATCGCACTATTTTAACCCTTTGACGACGAATAATTAAACTTTCGATAAAAGTTAGCCTTTCTTGCGGATTCATATTGAAAATAACGATATTTACTAAGTAATGTGTCAACAAAATTTTAAAAAAATCTAGAAGGAATTTTATGGGACGCTCGTACTCAAAGGTAAATATATAGTGAGCATTTTTTAACATACCTTATATAATTCATTACATAATACATCGTAAGCTTTGTTTGCATTGTAAAATACAACAAGCAACTAAATGTGTCACTGAGCAAGTGTGCATGATTATGCGTGCATGGATTTGTGTCTATGTACACGAAGATAAACCAACCAAAATTTATTGTTAAAAAGGGATTATTTTTCCTATAAGCCAAGAGGAGTTGAAGGTTTTTATGGGATAATAATATTGATGAGCATTCCTACATTCCCCACATTATATTGATCGACCACTTTTTTACCTTTAGGTTAGGTATTTCAGGCTCACTTAGACTATTCAGACCATTATGATATCACATTGGTGAATAACCTCCGTGATAAGGGACCTCCTTTTTATATCCGTGTATAACCTCGTTCCACATACACAGAACACACAGACAATGTCACCAGCATTACTGAGAGGGCATAACAAATTTGTGGACGTTTGGTCGAAAGTGGGTTTGAACCCACGACGTTGTGTATGCAAGACGATCATGCTAACCATTGCACCACGGTAGCTCGCTAACCCAATATTGTCGATACTTTATTTA
This sequence comes from Haematobia irritans, assembly GCA_003123925.1. Taxonomy (NCBI): domain Eukaryota; kingdom Metazoa; phylum Arthropoda; class Insecta; order Diptera; family Muscidae; genus Haematobia; species Haematobia irritans. Next base: position 10,334 of record PGFW01035077.1, on the reverse strand, counting down.
GAAATATCAACAATGGACCTGGAATAGTCTAAGTGAGCCTGAAACTTAATCGGGCTGCCACTTAACCTATTAGAATAACTATCTAACCGAATCAATTCATTTAAAGGGTTATCGTTAGACAAGGTATTGGTACATGGTATACTAAAATAAAATCCACCTCCGATAACCAATTCTTGTAATGGAGAAATATTTAATTTGTGAATCTATTTTTTTTGTTTGAAAATTGGTTAATATATGTAGATTTTATAGTGGTTCTTATACATTTTTTTCTGAATCAGAATCACTGGATTCGGATTCATATCTTTTCTTTTGGAGTTTCTACTCTTTCCCCGTTGCAATTTTCATTAGCACTTCCATTGACAATCGCCTATTGGCTGGACATATGTGGATGTTTTGCAAATAGTTTTCGGATGGTTTGCATTTTCTTGTTGTGTTTTCTTTCCAAAATTTGCTTATGAAATTCCTTATACACTTCCTTTCTTTTCCAGTTTTTCGGCTTGTGCTTGATTTTCCCCTGGCTTGGCAGCTTCATGAGCTGCTCTCTATTTGAAAATATGGCCCGGCTACATTCCATCTCATTTTTCTGCATTGCATTTTCGCCCTCACACTTTTCAAATTTTCCTGTTTTTTCGATTCAAACTTTTCCAAGTCTTGCGTCTTTTTTCCTTAACATCACTGCGTATTTCTCAGCAATATTTTTTCTCCGATTGCGCGCGGACTTTCGAATAAACAATTGGTAAAGGACAGTATGTATATTTTGGATTGAACGAAACAAACCTGTAACAAACGCTTTTCCTCTCTCTCTTCTTCCAAATCCCTTTTTTGCCTTTCGCGGTTCATCAATAATGTAATCTTTGAGCAATGTTTGGAAAACAAATTTTCCATTGACTGTAATGTTGGACGGACATATTTCAAGTGTCCAGCGCTGACCAGGCTTTGAATGTAGTGGCAATTCGGGCTGCCAATTTCAATCAATGACCGAATTGCGCAATTAACCTAGAATGAACATCTTTGCCAATTATACCCTAAAATGAACATCCTACTTAAATAGGAATTTAAGGGCGTGCACAAGGTAACTGAATGGATGCGAATCAAAGTTTTACAGTGGTGTTTTCTTCCTTACAGGTAATTTCGTATTCTCCGTCCATTCCAAGAAACAATCAACACACCGACATGACAGCCGCAAAATGAAAATCGTGTGTACCTGCTCAATGTTTTTATAAAATTCTTTTCGCTGCAAAAAAATTAAAAAAAAAATAGTCACGAAAAACATTGTACATGGTCCTTTATGGCCATGGTAATGTTCTCTAGGCATCGTCTATACGTAACCTATAAAATGGTCTCAAATTCTAATCATTTAAATAATTAGAACATGTTTGAGGCATTTGAGACCTATTTAAATGCTTATTGCCAACATATATATTTCTCCAGAAGCCTTACACGCTCTGAGAAGTGTAGTCAAAAGATCGTGAATGCCCGATCTAGAAGGCGAACCTCACGAGTTCTCAGAGCGTGTCTTCAAATTCGGGCAAAAACCGACCTTTGGCGAGAGTCTATCTGAATTCAGAATGTGCCGCGTGTACATTTTCCCCTTCAAATGGTCCAAAGGTTAATTTGTTCAACGGGCTCAGTATTCGAGTTGCTTTTCCCAAATGAGCTTAACATGTGGCATACCTGACGTGCAGTACTGAACTTCGGTTTCGAGAATCGACTTGTCTTTCGAAATCTTTGGCGCATATACAATCGACCTTAAGTAACCTTAAGTACCTGGCTTTTGAGTACGAGACAACCGATTTGCTAACATAAACTCCGAATTACTGGCCGACTTGCACGTTTCAATGGTCGAAAGAAATTCGAGGCCCTTTTGGTGACAAATGAACCTACCAAAAAAACCAACGATGGGTCCATACTCGCTGACTCCATACCAGAAGACTTTCACCCCCGATACGTTGGCGGATCCTGACCCACGATGCAATGCACCAATTGACATTGAGTTGGATTCTGACCCTTTTGCTGATCTCTTGCGAAACGGATCCATGGAGACTATAGTCCCTAAAATGTGATTGCTATGGGGCAGACAGCAATTGGGCTACAAGACTTTCAAGCGGCGGCAGTTGGACAACACTTTTTGTGAAGGACCACAAGGAGGGCCGGCAAATGTTTAATGTCAACCGACCATTAAACCAAAAAAAAATCATTTTATTTTTTCATTTCATTTTTTTTTTCCCATGTTAAAATTAAATTTTTGTCTGCCTAGTGTAATATCCATTTTTTCATATATTTACATTTTTCAATATTCTTTTAATTATTAACTTTATTCAAATTTCATTTTAATGTTATGTTTGTTTTTAGTTAGGTTGGTTAGGTTAAAGTGGCAAGCCCGATTAAGATTCAGAGCTGCACTTAGGACTATTCAGTCCATTGTGAACACATTAACTAAAAGTACCTATACATATTGGGCACTTCTAGTTTTAATACCGCTGAACCTTCTTGATTATATTTTCTTTGTTGAACCAACCAGATTGTTCCAAAAAACATTAGGCAGAACTGCTTTATAGTTAACGTTTTGCCGGATCCGCCAGTAAATCTGAAGCTATATGCCTGGCTAAAAAGTTGGCCTTGCGCGCTTTACACAAAATGCAGACACTGCACACAAAAGGTGTTTTAATTGATTCTTTTTCCTCCGCACATGACAGCTCATACAATAGTCATTAATACTTCGCGGCCAATAGTTTTTGCAAAATCTCCTATCAGGCAAAGCGACCGCGTTATAAGCAAATATCAGGAGTGATATCTGACGTCTCGAGATACATTAGCATATCTAGTGTGGCGGTTTAAGTTGAAATGGGGCCATAAATTTGCTTGGGTGTCGTTAGCAAACCCTTGCAATCTCCACGCGAACTTTGCCATCATAACAGCCTTCTACTCACGCAGCATGGAGCTTGCAGGTAGCTAGGGGAATACCAACAAATTCTAGTTTCCGCATTGGAATATGTAAGGTAGTCCCCTAGCCTTGCCAACTCATCGGCTTCGCAGTTCCCCGACGGTATGTTTTTTTTCCTGTGGCCAGGCACCCATTATTAGGTGAATATTGTACTGCTCAGCCATCTCATTGAGAGATCTTGCGGCAATCGAATGCCGTTTTCGAGTTGAGAACCACAGAGTCCAAGGATTTTATTGCAGGTTGACTGTCTGAGTATATATTAATGCCCACATTTTATTTTGGAACATTACTGTCTCAGCCAATTCGCCACACTCTCTTATTGCGCTAATATTTCAAGCCTGAAAAAACACTACAGTGATTAGGTAATCTTTCGCCTATTTGAAGTTCGCAAATCATTAGAATATACTCCGAAACCCACTTGTCCATCCAATTTGGAGCCATCAGTGTAGAAATCTATATATTACTTTTATTCCCGCGGGTCTGTGTGCACCAAGCCTTACTGGTTGGGGATTAGAGTCTCAACTTTTTGTCGAAGTGGACTCGCCAAAGTGTAATCACTACGTTAGGCACATCTGACATTGTTTTGAGACAGAACTGTGACCGTAACCTTTTTCCGACCACAGCGATAGTTCGCGCAACCGCACAGCCGTTGTTGCAGCTGACTGTTTGGCCAAAATGTCTAAAGGCAATAGATGCAGGCAATGACATTAAGGGAATTTGTTTCTGTCTATGGCTGAATGGCGCCTGAAATACAACAAACTACGCCATACGCTGAACTTTATCTAAACGCAGTCGTTTCTGAAGTGCCGGCCACCAGACTACAACACCATATAGCATTATAGGTCTAACCACTGCCGTGTATAGCCAATGCACAATTTTTGGTTTTAGTCCCCACTTTTTTCCTATTGCCTTTTTGCACGAGTACAAAGCTACAGTTGCCTTCCTCGCCCTTTCTTCAATATTAAGCTTAAAGTTCAGCTTCCTGTCCAAAATAACGCCAAGGTATTTTGCACAATCACCAAAGGGAATTTCAATACCCCCTAAGGAAATAGGCCTAACCGTGGGAGTTTTGCGATCTTTGCAGTACATGACTAATTCTGTCTTTGCAGGATTTACCCCAAGACCATTGTCTTTCGCCCATTGTTCAGTCATCCGGAGGGCCCTCTGAATAATATCTCTGATTGTGGATGGGAATTTTCCCCTGACTGCCAGAGCTACATCATCTGCGTATGCCACCACTTTTATCCTTTCTTTTTCTAGAGTAACCAGAAGGCTATTTATAGCAACATTCCAAAGAAGAGGTGATAGAACTCCTCCTTGGGGAGTGCCTCTGTTCACATACTTTTGTATGTTTGCTTGTCCTAGTGTGGCTGAAATACGTCTCTTCATTAGCAGTTCGTCTAACAGCCTGAGTATACATGGATCAACATTCAGAGTTGTCAGTCCATTTAATATCGAGCTCGGATGGACATTATTGAACGCCCCTTCGATGTCTAGAAACGCCACGATTGTGTATTCTTTGACAGATAGTGAGCTTTCAATAAAGCTGACTAGTTCATGTAGTGCGGTCTCAGTAGACCTGCCCTTCGAGTATGCATGCTGTCGTTTCGAGAACAAACTTGAATCGATGCTAGTTCTAAGATAAATATCTATCATCCTCTCCAGAGTCTTAAGTAGGAATGAGGATAAGCTGATTGGTCGGAAATCCTTCGCCCTCGAGTGAGAGGCTTTTCCCGCTTTAGGTATGAAGACGACTTTTGTTTCCCTCCACTTTCCTGGGATATATGATAAGTTGATACATCCTTTATATATCACCGACAACCAGGGGATAATTTTGTCAGTTACAGCTTGTAACTCCGCCGGAGTAATTCCATCAGGTCCAGGGGATTTGAATGGTCCAAAGCTATTTAGCGCCCATCTTATTCTAGTTTCCGATACAATTTCCTCGACAGGAAACGACCGCTGAGCAACTGTGGCACCGCCAGTACATGGTTCAACCGTCTGATTTCCAGGAAAATGTGTGTCCAATAGTACCTCCAGCGTCTCCTCACTGGACGTTGTCCAATTGCCCTCCGATGTTTTAATGAAACCTGGAGCGGAGTTGGTGGATGCTAGAACCTTCCGTAGTCTGGAAGCCTCGGACGTATTCTCAATACTGCTGCAGTAAGCATTCCAAGAGTTATGCTGAGCCTTTCTCAGTTCTCGCTTGTATCCTCTCAGAATCTTCTTGTAAGCGTCCCAGTCCTCAGAAGCTCTGGTGGACTTTGCCTTGTTAAAGAGCTTCCTGCAGGATTTCCTCATATTACTTAATTCCGTAGACCACCATGGTGGTCGATGTTTCCCCCTTGGCTTTCCTCTAGGGCATGCAGCTTTCAGTGAGATGTTGAAGGCCTTAGTAATCCGCTCCACTGCGTATTCGATATCTTGCACAAAAAAAAAAAAAAAAAAAAAAAAAAAAAAAAACATTCCCTAATATTAAAAACAACTGTTATCAACAACAACAACAATAACCGCCCTCGTTGCAGTCGGGTCTACGGCCCGGGGCGGACACAGGGTTTTCAACCCTGTCCAAGGACTGCAAAACCCCATTTGGAGTATGCTTATTTCCCGAAAAACTCGAAAATACCAACTCCAAAGGGCTACAACAACAACAACAACAACAATAACAACACTCAAATTCATCTACAGCCAGTGTAGAGATTGAGTGTTGCCATTGTTGTTGATGTAAAGATCGTTTCTTTCTTTGCTTTGCTTTACCAACATAAAGGCCAGCAAAGAAGTCAGTTGGTCATTAACGCTTATTACATACGGCACGGGCGACATTGCAAAATACAAACACGAAATCAAATATTATTGACCTAAATAGTAAATAAAAAAAATACATGAAATAAACTTGTGAATATACTTTATAAAATTAATTAAAATAAACAAAGTGTGAACTCAAACAAAATTCAAAGTATTTTAATTTAAACAAACGTGAAACAAAACGGTAAAAGTGGACGGGCAAATAAAACAACAAAAACAGTGAAATATTAAAAGAAACTAACAACATAAAAATACCAGAAAACTAAAAAAATATATTAAACAAAATAAATCCTATTTAGTGGAAAATCATATTCCACTAAACACTACCGAATGTACCATTAAAAAGACCAAAAAACATTAACTTTTGATGAAATAGTACTTCAGGAAATAAATAATGTAGAACAAATAGAAGAACTAAAGAACCATAAAATAATACATTATAGTTTCATAATTTCAAACAGTACCATTATATGTTTGTTAATTATTATTATAATAACTACTGTAATTTGCATTAACAAGCATTTAAAATTAAAATTGAGGAGAATTTTCCATCATGAGAAGGAGGAGTTACGTCTACCCAGTTGTCAATACCCTCAAACACAACAACATCTCCAATAACAATTAATTTCAAAGAATAACAAAATTGCAAAATAAAAATTATGCCATCCAAGTCATTGCAACATTGTAATTCAAAACCTCATTTCACAATACAAATTAATGTTAAAGAATAACACTTATCACTAAAGTCTTTGAACCTTTGTAATTCAAAACTTCGCTTCCACTCACAATACAAATTAATGTTAATGAAATATAGCTTAGCATAAAAATCTGTAATTGAAACTTCCACTCAAAATTAAAAACTCAGCAATATTTAAACAAAGCCAAATAAAATATTTCTAAGTTCTTATACATTAAGATTGTAAAAACCAAACAAAAAAATTCAGTTGGACTCGGTTCGACACCAAACTCACGCAGCGACTAACAGAATTATCTCGTGGTTGTGGGGGATATGTAAAAGTGCATATATTCCAGGGTAGTGGAGGGAAACAAAATTCGTTCCATACCTTTCCCTCGAGTGCGAGAATTTCGGATCAATCATCTTATTCTCATTCCTTCTCATTCACTCCAGTGCGAAGGATTTCCGATCAATCAGATTATCCCTCATTCCTTCTCATTCTAGAGAGGCTGATAGAACTAGCATCGATTCAAGATTGCTCGCGAAACGGCAACATGGTTAGGGTAGGTATACTGAGACCGCATTACATGAACTAATCGGCTTTATTGAAAGCTGACTATCTGTCAATGAATATAAAATTGTGGCCTTTGATAGTAAATGCATTGTCATCTCTAATGTTGATCAAAGGATATTGAAACTGGTAGACGAACACACGGGCTAGTTTGTAGCTATTTTTTTTTTTTTTTTGAAAATCTAGCAGTTTTTGGTGAAACAGTTATGTTAATGCTGCTTTTAATCCTTTGACGACGAATGGGACATATATGTCCCATTTCGTATTT
>PGFW01035076.1:6333-20134 GCA_003123925.1 Haematobia irritans | reverse complement strand
TGTGTTTTTCTCTGTTAGACCGGGGAGTTATCAGCCAACCTGTTATACGCAAATTATGACCAGATCAATAGCGATTGTTTTTGAGTCGAAGTAAGACCCTTCCAGTTGTACATTGCACAAAAAAAATACATGAACATACAGGCGGAAATCGATAACACCTATGGTCACACTAGGCAAATATTTGACAAGAATAAGAGTCAAACATTTTTACAGAACAATATTCCAAACCTGCCATGATGTTATATATCCAATATGAGCTCAACATGTTTGCTGGTTGGGCTATGGCGACGGATTCCTTTTCGATTTATGTGTGACCATAGCATAAGACAATCGGTATACTAAACGATGGGTTTCAGATGGGTCCTTCTTGGCGTTACATACAAATGCACAAACTTATTAAATAATACGCTGTGATGCCAACAGTAGTTGTGTGAAGGATAATTAAAATGGCAAAATTGTAAAGCAATAGAATTCGGCTTGCAAAGAAGTTTAAAATTAAAATCCTGGTATATACCATACCAGAATTTTAATTTAAAATTTAATACCATACAGTGAGCAGAAAAAAAAAAAGTTGTATACTAATATGAAATATACTTGTAAATATATATTTATTACGCCTTAAATTAAAGCTTGAGATGTGAGCTTCAATTTTAAGATATTTTCCATATCATTTCACAAATGTATTTCAATATTGGTGTACAACACTATTTGCTCACTGTAATAGAAGCGTGGTTGTATACAAATTTATTTATGTATACAAATTTTATATATATCGGAACGAAAGCTTTCTTTTGTATTCCAAGGAACGAAAATAAATAAATAAAATAAAAATTTAGTTCCTCTAATCGTCGAAAAGGGCAAGTCACTTCATATTTTGTTGTCGAGTAATAAACGAACGATATACAATAGGGCCTATAACTTTTTAAACAATTTTTCGAATTTCTAAAATTGCATACTATTAGTCCAATCGGCCATTAAAAAACTATGAGAATACGTTTTTACTTTTCGCTTAGCGTCAAAAAAGAGTTCACCGAGCCACAGCGGATGAAGTTTAAGAATATGAATAAAAACAAAAAACAATTCTGTCAAACTTTTAGTTTTAATGGAAATTTTAGCTTCTTCGACGCGTTTTTCGGTATAGCCACCTTTATTGTTAATAATTTGGCTTCGTGATTCATTGCATTTCAATATGTCTTATAAGAAAAGTGTAATAGTGGTTCAAAAAAAATTCCAAATTTTTTTTATTTTTTTTTGTATTGATTTAGAAAATCCGTTTGGTGGGTGAAGTTTTTTTTTCTTAAAATGATGGGCAAGATAATGGTTGTTCATTAATAAAAACATCATGGCGCATCTCGTGGTACTATGCCAAAAAAGATTGGTTATAGCCCTTATATACAATATGTATCAAGTGCAGAACATTGTTTAACATGTTGAATGAATTCTGCACCAAAATTTTTAAAATATTCATTTTGGATAATCAATGTATTCTCATACGAACTAAACGAACTTTCAAAAATATGAAAAATCCAATTTCATTCGAAATTCGAGTTACTGCCTTTCTTTCGAATTGGGTTTTCTTCGATATACAGGAACAGGACATTAGCGATATCAATCAAAAACATTAGCGGCCGCCGATCCAAATTTTTGAAACTTTACTGTTTTTTGTTTTGTCCTTATACGTAAAATTTAAGATAATTTGATTTTTTGCTACATAAGGCGTTAAAAACACAGTGTGAAGTGAAAATATAAGCGCAATCTCAAGAAGAGCATTCTTGGGACGCACTTGAAAATTTCATTTTTGTTATCTGGTATATAGGCGCGGTTCCAAGTAAAGATAACTTCTCATCTTTTACGTGCATATTTTTAACCTAACTCAAGCTACAGACATAAAAGGTGACATAACATTTCATTTGCATCTTATATCATTATCAATTCACCCCCGACGTTCAACTTCAACACAAATTAAGTTGCATTTTTACTTTTTCTTTTTTTGCTTCCGTTCTCTGTTATAAATCAATTCCAAACTATAACATTGACATATTTATCCACAATCTATGGAAAGCGATATGAAAGAATAACAATGAGGATGGAAGAGGAGGAGGCGCGACAGAGCATCGAAGAAACTTTTGTGTTCATCTGAACGAACGTGTTTTGTTAATATGTCTTATTATCAAGTTTGATAATTTTCAGAAACATTGCCAATAGACAAATTACCCATCGTTGAGTATTTTGCTTAGAAGGGTGTATTTTTGTTAATCACGAAATAAACTGGGATAGTGCGAGGAGGGAAGGGCGGGGCGAAATAAACTTTTCGATTTGCCCACTCAGCGTTTACCTTCAGTTGCATGCAAGCACTAAAGAAGGCAAAGTTTCATAGTTTCTTAATTAAGTTCGAAGGAAAAGAACTGAAAGTCGCTATAAATTAAAAGGAATTCTTTCGCTTTTCCTCCACTTTTTTGGCTTATGCATTTTTTGTAAGTTGACGCTGAGGCACTATCAAGCGTTGCCTCGCACCGCTACTGTGCAATGAACGTCAATAAACAGTAATGTTGTATAAAATAGCCTAAAATAGCAGCGCCCTTTCGGCCTGGGCACTATGCAGGAAAGCTGTGAGCCTTGATAAAAAGTTTAGAACCCCTATTATGCCATTTTAAGAAATAGGCTTGAATCTGTTTCAAAAGCAATTCCTCTTATTTTATCTTCATCGTCGTGGGTGGAACCACACCTCACTTCCGTCATACGACAAAATATTATAAGATTACCCTGATTGTCAAGTAGGAGGACTATGTTATATGTAACTTTTGTGATGAATATTATTCAAGGAAAAATTTAATTAGAATTTCCCCTTAATAGAATTGTGATAAACGTTCCGATCAAACCGAGTAGAAATTGAACTTGAAACTTTTGCTTATTTCTTACCATGGAAGCCAATTATGGTAATAATGATCCTTTTCGTCGATTATCCCTACAATTTAATCAGCTTTATGGTATTATAAACTTGTCTGAAAATCGAGAATCATTAAAAAGAAATATTTTACATTTAAGTAGTTAAGAATATAATGTACATATTAGTAATGTAAAGATGTTTATATCTATAGACTTCAACAAAAAAGGACAACATTTTATTCGATGCAGATAACCGTGCGGAGATTGCTGGAAAGAGTATTGCCTAAAACCGTGGGAATAGACCATTCGAGTCGCGAGTAGCGGTCCATCTATTTGCATGATCGATTCAAAAAAAAAAGATTTCATGCATTTTTTCTGAATATTGTTTTTGCCAGACAGCTTTCCTATTTTCCTATATGTGTCTTAAAAAATAAAACAAAGTTATTTAAATAACTCTTGTTTCTTCTTCATGCATAAATGGGGTTTCAATATTTTTTAATTTTTGTTAATAAATTATTAGTTTAAAAAAAAAGCTTATTGCTGGTTTAGATCATGAACTTTGCACAAAGTCTCCAAATTTTTTTATAGTCGTATCCTAGTCCTTAAAGTGGATAGGGCACCGTGGTGCAATGGTTAGCATGCGCCTCTGCATACACATAGGTCGTGTGGTTCGATCCTGCTTCGAACCGAACATCACAAAAGTTTTTTCAGCGGTATTATCCACCTCAGTAATGCTTGCAGCACAAAAAAAATTTTTCTGATTCAATCACGAAAATTATTGATCCAATTAATTTTTTAATTGAAACTGTCTTCAATCACCGAAAAGTGAATAGTATCGATCACAAGTTTTAATTGGGCATAGAAAAAAATTCTTCGATTAAAAATTAATTGATTTCATTTGGCCATAATATTTCAATTAATTTTTTAAATTGATTCAATAAAAAATTTAATTGATGCTTGATTGCAAAAAACTCAATTAATTTGTATTAATTAAAAAAGTTAATCGTATTTTCAATTAAATTCTGAATTGGCTTAGAATCTTTTATTTGGAATTTAACAAGTTCGATTGTTTGAAAAAAAAAAATAATTAAAAATTTAAATAATATGCTCAATCATCATCATAGAACTGACTTAGTCTTCGAATTTTGAATTAAAAAGTTTAAATTGTATCAATTTAAATTTTAATTGAACAATTTAAAATTTTCAATTCAATTGACTTTAATTAAACTTAAGTTTCTGATCTTGATTAAAAAGTTAATTTGTACCAATTAATTTATTAATTGAAAAAAATTTTTCAACATTCAATTAAGCTTTTAATTGGGAAATATTTTGGTGATATTTTTTTCTGTGTGGTGACATTTCTGAGGGTTTTAAAAAGCTTCTTCTAAGTGGTTTACACTGCTAATGTTGGAACGCCGTTTCTGACCCGGCTTTTAAAAACGGAGGTCCCTTGTCATTGAGCTTAACATGGAAATCGGGGCAGCACTCAGTGATAAGAGAGAAAGTTCACCCAATGTGGTATCACAATGGACTGATGAAGTCTATATAAGTGAGCCTGAATACATAACGCTAACCTAACTAGTCCTTAAATATAAATATCAAGTATAAATGTTGATTTTTTCATAAATATTTTCAAAAATGTTGTACGGATTTTTATTGAAGACATTTCACAGTAATAGATCAATCACCATCGTCAATTAAAAAATATTAATTGATCCCATTAAACACCCAGCAAAAAAATTTGGAAGTTCTTCCAAAGGCACAACTTTAAAAGCGCTTCCAGAAGATGCACCCCAGTGATGTTCTTTATTTTAACTAACCAGGAAGTTCTTTTAATTCAATTTTTTATAACTTGGTTTGTTCATACTTTTAATGGGCAATTTTAACTTTTTTTGTTTCAAATAGGTTAAAAACAGAGTAAGAATTCATAAAATGGTACAAATCATTTAAATTTTGTCGACAAAAAAGCTAAATCCAATCTGAAAAAATTGAGATTTTTTGAAAATATTTGAGGTCAAACGTTTCCTACAATCGTTAAAATCCATTAAAAATTATAAAAAAATTATAAAAAATTATTTTATTTGCCAAAAATATCACAAAAAATTATTTAATTTCATCAAAACATTGAATTCGGATCACACCTAAAGAAGTGACGCAAATTCAGTGCAACGGCTGTTGAAATGAAGAACTTCCGTCCTATGACAAGCCCATGTTAAATTCATCGCTTCTGCGTCAATTTTGCATCACTTCCGGATCCAAAAAGAACATTTGCATTACTTTTTTGGCGACGCTTTTTTTGCTGGGCAATTAATTAATACATTAAGTTGTGTTTGCTATTCTTTTTATTAAACATCAATCAAATTTGTTAATCTTAAACTTATTTTAACAACTTAATTTTTTAGCAAAATATTCTTTCGTTTTCTTAATTTTTGACAATGAGACAGAGATAGATTTTTTGCGAGTTACAAACTAGCATGAGTAATTACTATTTAAACGGCCATAGGTGTTCTTATAAATTAGTTTGTAAATAAGTTTGGGATTTTCGTTTTCTTTTCCTTTCCTTTGAAGTTTTGATATTTTTCCTTCTTTTTGTTTATTCTCGCGTTAAATTGATGTTGCGGCGATGTATTGTTTGCTCTTGTCTGTTCCCTGCAAGCGAGATTGGGTTTCCTGCTGAACTACATACTATCGTCACAGAGAGTGGGTGGGATAACAGATATATGGTGAAGGTTTATAACGTTGCAAGAAGGAAATCGAAAGAAGAAGAAGCATTGAACTCTAGTAATAATAAAAATTTTTGTATGACCCCAAAGTACACACGTCGCTGGTCGTATACGTTATGGTAACTTGATGACTTGCTATTGGTTGTTGGTGGTCTGTGTTAATGGAGCCACGATTTGTTTTGGTGTTACTTCGGAAACACCAGCAACTTCACCCACGCACGAGCTGATGGCAAACCATGCCATGACCACTGACAGCAGCATTGCATAGTAGTTCCATAAGAAATACAAAGAAGCTCTACTTGCACACACACAATGGTAGCAAAATTGGCAAAATTTGGTGGTACATTCTGCAGTTGTACAATTTGCACATTCTAAAGATGACTACAGTGCAATCGGAAGAACACGTAAACAACAAGTCGTTATTAAGCAAGGGCAAGGGAATTTATTTAAAAATCCGATAACAGAGTTTTCATTGATATAGAAATTCGTTAATGCAATGAATGGTTTCTGGCGAGTCAATGTCGTTATATGGACACCGCGAGAAAATGCAGGATTTCATATGCTTTGGATTTTATAATTTTTAGCCTTTCAGTGCGTGGTGCCTATTTGATATCGCCATAATCGATACTGCGGCTTGTTAATGTGTTCGATAACACATTTGCCGATTGTTTACTCATCGTTGACAAATTCTTCGCGTTTGGTCACACTGTAAGATACTTTACAAACAAAGACATTTCGTCCGGATAAACGTTTTTGGGACACCAATGTTTCATTGAAAAATATGTGTGAATGTAAAAATATTATATTATTAAAAATTTTCGAAAATACATTTTATATATAATTGCTATATTTTAAATGCGAATTTCGATTGGGAAAAAAAGTGCAACATTCTCAAAATTGATTGCAAGGTATAAAGGGGAAAAAATCTGCCGCCATGGTGGACTACGGAGTTAAGTAATATGAGGAAATCCTGGAGGAAGCTCTTAAACAAAGCAAAGTCCACAAGAGCTCCGGAGGATTGGGACACTTACAAGATGAATCTGAGAGAATATAAACGAGAACTGAGAAGGTCTCAACAAAACTCTTGGGATGATTACTGTAGCAGTATTGAGAATACGTCAGAGGCTTCCAGACTACGGAAGGTACTAGCATCCACTAACACCGCTCCAGGTTTCATTAAAACATCGGAGGGAAATTGGACAACGTCCAGTGAGGAGACGTTGGAGGTACTTTTGGACACACACTTCCCTGGAAATCAGACGGTTGAACCATGTTCCGGCGGTGTAACAGAGGCTCAGCGATCATTTCCTATTCGAGGAAATTGTGTCGGAATCTAGAATAAAATGGGCTTTAAATAGCTTTGGACCATTCAAATCCCCCGGACCTGATGGAATTACTCCGGCGGAGTTACAGGCAGTGGCTGAAAGAATTATCCCCTGGTTGACAGTGATTATATAAACCAATGTGAAACTTGCATATATTCCAGAAAAAGTGGAGGGAAACAAAAGATCGTCTTCAATACCTAAAGTAGGAAAAGCCTCTCACTCGAGTGCGAAGGATTTGCCGACAATCAGCTTTATCCCATTCCTACTTAAGACCCTGGAGAGGATGATAGACATCTCGATACTTGTGCGTGGATTCAGGTTTGCTCTCGAAACGACCGCATTGCATGAACTGGTCAGCTTTATTGAAAGCTCACTATCTGTCAAAGAATACACAGTGGCGTTTCTAGATCCATCGAAGGGGCTTTCAATAATGTCCATTCCGAGCTCGATATTAAATGGACTGACAACTACTGAAATGTTGATCCAGGTATACTTAGGCTGTTAGACGAACTTCTATATGAAGAGACGTATTTCAGCCACACTAGACAAGCAAACATACAAAGTATGTGAACAGAGGCACCCAAGGAGGAGTTATTATCACCTCTTCTTTGGAATGTTGCTATAAACAACCTTCTTGATTTCTCTAGAAAAAGAAAGGATAAAGTGGTGGCATACGCATGAATGTGGCGCTGGCAGTCGAGAAAATTCCCATCCACAATCAGAGATTATTTGAGAGCTCTCCGGATGACTGAGAAATGGGCGAAAGATAATGGTCTTGGTGTAAATCCAAGCAAAGACAGAAATAGTCATGTACTGCAAAGATCGCAAAACTCCCACGGTTAGGCCCATTTCCTTAGGGGGTACTGAAATTCCCTTTGGTGAGTGTGCAAATACCTTGGCGTTATTTTGGACAGGAAGCTGAATTTTAGGCTTAATATTGAAGAGAGGGAGAAAAGCCACGGTAGCTTTGACTCGTGCAAAAAGGCAATAGGAAAAAGTGGGGACTAAGACCAAAAATTGTGCATTGGCTATACACGGCAGTGGTTAGACCTATAATGCTATATGGTGTCGTAGTCTGGTGGCCGGCACTTCAAGAAACCGACTTGTTTAGATAAAGTTCAGCGTTGTCGAGCTTATGTATCTCAGGCGCATTTAGTAAGACAGGAACAGACTCCCTTAATGTCATGCTACATCTATTGCCTTTAGACATTTTGGCCAAACAGTCAGCTGCAACAACGGCTGTGCGGTTGCGCGAGCTATCGCTGTGGTCGGAAAAAATGTACGGTCATAGTTCGGTCCTCAAAGTAATGCCAGATGTGCCTAACGTAGTGGATTACACCCTGGCAAAACCACTTTCGACAAAAGTTATGAAACTCTAATTCCCAACAGTGGAGGCGTGGTGTACACAGACCCCGGGGAATCAAAAGATATATAGATTTCTATACTGATGGCCTCCAAAATTAATGGACAAGTGGGGTTCGGAGAGTTATATTCTAAAGATCTGGAATTCGAAAAGCGAAAAGATTACCTAATCACTGTAGTGTTTTTCAGGCTGAAAATTTATTGGCAATAAGAGAGGTGGTGAAATTGGCTGAGAAGTAATGTTTCCAACAAATATTGGCATTATATATACTCAGACAGTCAACCTGCAATAAAATCCTTGGACTCTTGTGTTCCTTAACTCAAAAACGGCCATAGAACTGCCGCAAAATCTCTCAACGAGATGGCTGAGCAGTACAAATATTCACCTTATGCCTGGTCATAGGAACATACCGGGAACTGTGAAGCAGATGTGTTAGCAAGGCTAGGAACTACCTTACATATTCCAGGGGAACTAGAATCTGTTGTATCTCTGGCCACCTGCAAGCTCTTACTGCGTGAGAAGGCTGTTATGATGGCCAATATTCGATGGGAAAATTGCAAGGGTTGTAACGACACCAAGCAAATATGGCCCCATTTAAATTTAAACCGCACACTAGATATGCTAGTGTTCTCAAGGCGTCAGATAGCACTCCTAATATCTGCTATAGCGGGTCGCTGCCTGATAGGCGAATTTGCAAAAACTATAGGTGCGAAGTATAATGACTATTGTATAAGCTGTCATGACGTGAGAGAAAGGAATCAATTAAACATCTCTTGTGTGAGTGTCCTGCTTTTTGTGTAAGGCGTAAGCGAATTTTAGGAGCATATAGCTTTAGATTACTGGCTGACCTGGAAAACGTTAACTTAAGCAGTTTGTTAATGTTTTTGGAGCAATCTGGTTGGTTCCACAGTAATATAGAGAAGGTTCAGTGGTTTAAGACTAAATGCCCATATTAATGGTACTTTTAGTTAAATGTGGTATCACAATGGACTGAATAGTCTAAGTGAGTCTGAAATTTAATCGGGCTGCCACTTTAACCTAACCTAACCTAAGGTATAAAGGACACTGTAGCTTTTGGGTATCCCTAAAAATATTATGAATTAACATTAACTTTGAAATGAAACTATTTGAGCGAAAATACAATTGGGGAAAAAAGTAGTGTAACCAGGGATGTCAATTTTGCCGATTTATCGTCACTTTGACGATTTTTGACTCAAAACATAACAGAGTTTCCAGTTTTTGCCTCGAAATGACGATATTTACCCGTTTCAAAAATTTGGGAAAATTTGCTTACTTAAAGGGTGCTTAATTATTTTGTATTAAATTGAATGAGCCGGATTAGTAAATTGCTTAAACACTCCATTTGTGAAATCGCGGGATATGGGGGCTTATATCTAAATTTTGATCCGATTTTTTCCAAATTCAATAGCATTCGTCCTTGTGTCAAAAAAGCACTGAACCAAGTTTCATCAAAATAATTGCGACCGGAATCCTGCGAATAATACATAGACAGACCGACCAATGAAGGGACGAATACGAATAGATAGACCGGAATCCTGCCAATAATACACTCAAAAAAAAAAGTGAACTCTCTATTTCACTAAAGCCAATTTAATTTTATTTTAGTTCATGGAATTATTATGTTTGGAGAAAGTTTCGTTTACTCTAATAATTTTTTGTTTACGTGAGTTAAATTAACTAAAACCGAGGAAAAAAATAAACTCAAATGAAGCACAATGATAAACTAAATTCGTACCTTCCACAAAATAGTTCAGAATGTCTTTAAATTCGTGTCTTCCACAAAATAGTTCAGAATTTCTTTAAATTTGTAAATTTTACCAAAAATGCCTCCATCATGAACTTCGTATGTCACTAAAGACATTCTTGCAATTTTGAACTACAAGTTTTTCCTTCAAACTACAAAATTTTCTTTAACAAGTGAAAAAACTTAGTTATGTCTAATAAATTTTCTTGAATTTGTCGAAAAATATTTACTTATTTTTTATGACATCGGCGTGATGCCAACGTTTGTAATACTGTTTAGTTAAAATTTTCTACATATATTCAAAATTTCTAAAATTAACCGAAACTTTTCTTCCTGGTGGGTTCACTGTTTTTTCTCAGGAGGTGATTCCGAGTCGATCAGTATGTTTTATGGAGAGTATAATCAATATTTCTGGTAGGCACATTTTTTACAGATCAAAGTATCCCACTATGTGGGATAGGATATAAAAACTGGATGTATTTATGGTTTTTAATGTTTAGAAGCTAAAATTTAGAAAATGCAAATAGTTAGTGGATGGTGTTCGCGTACTTTTCGGCTATGGCTTACTCAGAATGCGTAATACAAAAATTTACTAAATATAACAGAATTGTGTGTATTTATATGAAATGAATACCTTTATTTTATTTTTAACCAAAATATATGTTTTATTTAAATATTATTTAAATTCCCGATTTTTTAAAAAGCAAAAGCCGATTATGACGATTTTTTCGGGAAAAAGTGACGAGTTTTCTTAAAATTTTATTTGCAGTCCTGAGTGTAACACAAAGGCAACATATTTTTGCAAAACGAAAACACTCTTATTTAGAGAGAGAGAGAGAGAGAGAGAGAGAGACACAGACAGAGAATTAAGACAGGCATTAACATAACACAACGATAAAATCTAATGAGAGCAAATAGTGGGTGCTGTGAAAGTGCAACATTAATTGGGCCTTCCCCAAAAACGTAATATGCTTAAGTATGACGGCAGTTCGGAAACTTCTTAGCCTAGCACAAAAAGCGCGGTATAAACAGAAAAAAGTTAAGTGTTTTGGAAACTTCCATCTCTGTTATGAACACATGTTAAATTTTGTTTCGATCTGGCAACTCCTTCATATAGAAACAGGTGTTCAAAAAATCCGTAATTTTTTTACAATAGAAAAATAAGAAATGCGTGCTGTCATCAAATATTTACATAAAAAAGGTTTATCGAGACAAGAAATGCATAATGATATGGTGAATGTGTTAGGTGAAAGTGCTCCTTCATACACACAAAAAAATTTTTTTCTGATTCAATCACGAAATTAATTGATCCAATTAATTTTTTAATTGAAATGTCTTCAATCACAGAAATGATAGTATCAATTAAAAGATTAATTGACAGTCAATTAAAAAATTAATTGATCCAATTAAAATATTTTATATTCTATATTAATTTGTGTGAATCGATTTTTATTTCAATTAAAAAATTTGTTGAATCAATTAAATTTTTAATTGAATATTTTTTAAAACTCAATTAAGATTTTAATTGGAAAAATTTTCGTGAAATTTTTTTCTGTGTATGCAACCGTAAAATATTGGGTTGCTGAATTTAAACGTGGTCGTATGAAGATGAACCACGTAGTGGACGTCCAAAAACAGCAACAATAACAGAAATTGTAGCCAAAGTGCATGATATGGTATTAAATGATCGACGAATAAAAGTGCGTGAAATTGCTAATATCATGGGCATCTCAAATGATCGAGTCCATTTACAAAACGCATAAGAATGAACATTTCTCAAGCTTGTTTGGATCGTTTTAAGCGAAATAAAATGGAGTTTAAGTGTCGTTTCATAACTGTTGATGAGACATGAATCCACCACTATACTCCAGAGACAAAAGAACAATCCAAACAATGGACTGAAGCTGGAGGAAGTGCCCCAAAGAAGGCAAAAACAATTCAATCGGCTGGTAAGGTTATGGCAACGGTTTTTGGACTTCAAGGGTATTTTATTGATTGACTATCTGCATAAGGGTAAAACAATAAATTCAGAGTACAAATTGCAACCTTTTGGATCAATTAAATGTACAAATTCGAGAAAAACGTCCTGGCTTACAACACAAAAAAAATTTTCATCAAGACAACGCACCAGCGAACAAAAGTGTTTTAACAATGGCTAAAATCAACGAATTTAAGTACGATTTGCTTGACCACCCACCTTATTCTCCTGTGATAGCTCCCAGTAACTTTTACTTGTTCCCAAATCTAAAAAAAAATTCCTTACAGTTGTAAACCACTATTTTGAAGACCTTGAGGAAAAATATTTTAATCAAGGAATAGAATTGCTAGAGAAGCGTTGTACTAAGTGTATTGAAGTTTCAGGAGATTATATTGAAAAATAAAAATATGTTTGAAAAACTAACTATTCTCTTTCATTGATAAGCTAAGAAGTTTCGGAACGACCCTCTACCAAGTACTATTTAATTTGCATACTAAAATGTGAGAAATAAGAGCGCCAAAATGATCGGACATTGGAAAAAATAAAAACAACGAGCATTTGTTCTCGTCTTGAGTGCAGAATTTCAAGTGAGACAAACCCCTGCATCAGGGCTCCCAATAAATAAATTTGAAAAGTTTTGGGAAAACAAATAATCATGATGTTTTTGGGGTAAGGTTTACCCCTGAGACGAAGTTGACAACGCCGTGAGTGTGTATGAAACAAACGGCGTGATAAACAAATAATTGTTTGAGCTACTGAATAAGCTTAGTTTTGAAACCAATCAAAATGGTATTTAGACGCAATTTAAAAATTGTTTACAAATAATTGTATGTGTGAATTGAACAAATAGTGTTTAGTATTTAATATTGTGCCAAATAAATAATTTTTTATGATTTTTAATACTTGTCTGAAACGTTTGACCTCGAATATTTTCAAAAATTTGCAAACTTTCTAGACTAGATTCAGCATTTTTTCAACAAATTTTTAATAATTTGTACCATTGTGTTAATTCGTAATCTGTTTTTATCATATTTGAGACAAAAAAAAAAGTTAAAAATGACTCATTAAAAATATGAAAAAAGCAAGTTTTAAAAACATGAATTGAAAAAACTTCCTCTGTAGTTAAAATAAAAGAACATCTTTGGAAGGAAATTTTTGGAAGTGATTTTAAACAACTTCAATTTTTTTTTTTGCTGGGCATTCATTTGTAACACTATTATGTATTACGATACAAATGAGAAACCAATACTTTGGCACAAGTGTAGGCAAATGTTAGAAAAATGTTAATATTTGCATCCAGTGTGCACTAAAATTTACAGAAGTACCCAAA
Organism: Haematobia irritans; assembly: GCA_003123925.1. NCBI lineage: Eukaryota > Metazoa > Arthropoda > Insecta > Diptera > Muscidae > Haematobia > Haematobia irritans. The sequence continues at coordinate 6,764 of PGFW01035076.1, read as the reverse complement.
CGTATTTCCCTCCATGCGAAAATCATGAGGAAGTACCAAAAAAAAAAAAACAAAAACGAAAATAGTTATATAAAACCATGTTGCAATAACAACACCTGAATGTAGCTTGCTATTGAGAACACTAACCACTTCCTAATGCGAACAGGAGAACGGAAACCAACTCAAATTAAATCTGGCCAAAAAATTTACAAGCAGTATTTGAGTTGTGATATATTGCCCAACTCTTCATTTGATACAACTAGGATAACTCCAAAATTTCTTTTTGGTTATGGAACACAGAGAGGGTGAGCTAGAACGACTGGTTATGCAGTTTTTTTTTTCTCTCAATCCAGAGGGAAAGTACGAAAAGTTTAGAAAGTTGTTGGGGGGAAATTGTCTAATTAAAACTCTACTCTACCGTCTGGGTTTATTTTGATGTTGTGCACTTGGAG
>PGFW01035074.1:25714-41324 GCA_003123925.1 Haematobia irritans | reverse complement strand
AAAATAAAATAAAATAAAATGAAATGAAATAAAATTAAATAAAATAAATGGAAAAATATTCTTATTAAACAAGACTTGACTCAATTAATTTTTTAATCAACAAAACTCGACTATTTAAATAAACAATTAATTGGATCAATTAATTTTGTGATTGCAAATTCTAAAAAACATTGCGGCTTTCTATAAGTTCCTACCTTGTAGGATAACCCCGTTGAGGAAATTGCATCTTCTCTATTTGTTTACAGGTCATCTTTAAACCTTTGTCAAACATCTTAGCAGACAATAAGTTTTCCACATTCGCATATGACTTCTCTACCAATGTACCCATTGTGCATAGACCTCTCTCTACATTTTCGATTAATTTTTGGGCGGTCTGAATGCCTGGCTTTTCGTTGGACCTTTCGACAATATTAAATGGAACGGAGGAAAAAAGTGTGGGTGCCTGTTATTATAACAACGCCTGTCAAATGGTCATAGCGTGTGTCCGTCAGTGGTATGAAACGTCAGTCACCTGTTTCCTTCTGTAAATTTGCTACTCTAAAAACAGCACACGACATTGGTTGTTTTTTTTGTTCCATTTATGCGTATTTTTGGTTCTTCTTTATGTCGGTTTTTTAGAGCTGCTGGTCGGGGTTGTGTTGATGGCTGAGGCGATATTGTTGTTGTTTAATTTTGTTCATCATACGTTTCCAAGTGCTGCTGTGGATGGCTGCTCCATCTATACCTTACATCTTACCTCTCCGAAACACCAGTGGGGCATTGGTTTATTATTATTTTATGTTTTTTCTTTTCTTTTTGCCGTTTTGTTTTTGTAGGCTTCTAGGTCGTGGTGTTGCTGTTGCCGTTTTTATGCTGTTGCTCTTGCTATACAAGATACGCTTTTGCTGTCTACTAGATTGTGGGGTTTTTTTTATTTGAACTGCCAAACATTTGAGCAGAACTCGAGGGGGTAGGGGGAGTCAAAGCATTTGCTACCTTTAACACCCCCAAAACTCCTGTGACTGACTGTTGCTTTTTCCACCTTCATATCTTAACGAACTCGTTTTTACTCGAAATATACACGTGTACGTTAGGGTTTGTATGTGAGTGTGTGTGTGAGTAAATATTCGTGTATATTTGGGGATCCTTGTTAAAGTTTCTTTGAAAAAGATTCGTTTGTGTTTTCTCTGCATTTTTTTTTTTTTGGTGGCGAGAAAGTTAGGGGAATAAAAAATAAAATAAAATTTCTAAAACCATTCAATTTTATGAATAAAAAAATCCACACATTGTAAGAGCTGCCTGTCGTCTTCGTTCTTTGTTAGAGAAGAGAGAAAAAACATTTTTGGTTTTTGACATAATCCTCTCTTGTCCTCTGACTTGGCCCTTTAGCAAAGGTTACCTACCATTTTGACACATTTTTGCCATCATTAAAAGGTTTTTCAATAATGATTTCTCTCACCATGGAATGATGTTTGTTGTATCTTTGGGCGTGTGTGTGTGGATAGGTGTATATATGTGAAAGGTGAATGTGTTTTCTTTAGTGTCTGGAAAATTTTTATTTGCACAACTTGTGTTTTTTTTTTGGATGAAAAATAGAGAACGTTGACAGGTCTTCTTCCAATTACAGCCTATAAACTAATATAAAAGTAATTGTTAAAAGTTAACAGAGGTGTTCGCTACCATGGCAGGGATTTGGAGTTGATTTAATGATGTCCTTTTGTAAGAGGGAAAATAAAAACCTTAAATCTTATGAATAGGTCAAAAAATTTAATGGATTTTCATTCTAGAATTACCATGGAATTCATTTCGTCAATTTAACAAAGTGGTATAGAGATCAGTGATTCGGTACAGATTTTGGGTATTTGGAAATAATTCCAAAGATATGGTAACATCGTTGGGTTCATTTTCAAACCAGAAAATAGTCAATATACGGAAACATAATTTAATATACATACGAGAATGTATATACTGAACTACTTGGCCATAACAGTGGTCTTAAAATTTAAAATTAGAAGTTTCACTTTAACAAAACGCCAGATCTGAGTTGGAGAAGGGGTCGGGAGTATGTTAATGGATTTTTATTTACGGAAAATTAAAGAGCAATGAGAGCAATATTAAAGAGAAGACTATACACACACTTACTCACAAATGTTCGCAATATGGCATCACAAGATTGCTAGACAGAGAGAAGAGGATTGATTGAGTTTCTGTGGGCTTCAAAGTCTACATTGCTACTTTAACGGCGCCAAAATTGAAAAAAGGCAATCAAAGATCAATCAGTCGATGTGGGGATTAAAAAGTGTCGGACATTCGTGTGCCTTGACACAATATTTGCTATGGTATTAGCCACCCAAAAAGGAAATTATCACCAAAATATTTCCAATTAACACATTTAATTGAAGCCGAAAGATTTTTCAATTAATTGATACAATAACTGTTTAATCAAACTACAAACATAAAGTCAAACGATTGAAAAATTTTAAAATTTTAATTAAAAAATTATTGACATAATTAACATTTTTAATCGAATTTTTCAATTAAATTCTTATTTGAGTTTGAAAAATATTCAAAAATATTCAAATAAATTTATTCAACAAAGTTTTAATTAAACAAAAATCAATCACAAAAAATTATAGTATCAATTAATTTTTTATTTGACTTTCAATTAATTTTTTTATTGATACTTCATTTCTGTGATTGACATTTCACATTTCAATTAAAAATTAATTGGATCAATTAATTACTTGATTGAAAGACAAAAAATATTTTTTTGTGAGTAAGTTAAAAAAATGATTTTTCTTTAAATTTTTAATAAAAAAATTTATTGATACAATTAATGTTTTTAATCAAAATATAAACCACAATTAAGAATGTTATTGAAAAATAGTTACGTATTTATTTACAAAATTAGTTGATACAAAAATTTTTTTAGTCAAACTAAGCACACAAAGTCAGTTAAGAAAATTAGTGAATTTATATTCAATTTTTTTATTATTAATTGCAACAACTAATTGTTCTTACTGACGAATTTTAATTAAAAAAAAATAATCGATGACGATTGCAAAACTAAATTAATTTTTAACTGATTTAATTAAGAATGTTTAATTGAATCAATTAAAGAATTGATTGATTTTTCCAAATTGACATAAAATAAATTTTTGATTGAAGCAATCAAAAAATTAATTGATTGGAAGCAATTAACATTCAATTAAATTCGTTATTTAACCTCAATTAAAAGATTAATTTGGTTGTTTTTTTGCAAATCAATATCAATTAAAATTTTTAATTGGAATCACAATTAAAATTTTTATTGAAAATCAATACATTTTTTAATCAAATATTTTATTACCCTCCACCATAGGATGGGGGGTATATTAACTTTGTCATTCCGTTTGTAACACATCGAAATATTGCTCTAAGACCCCATAAAGTATATTATATTCTGGGTCGTGCTGTGAAATTCTGAGTCGATCTGAGCATTTCCGTCCGTCCGTCCGTCTGTTTGAAATCACGCCTAACTTCCGAACGGAACAAGCTAATCGACTTGACACGTGGCACAAGTAGTTGTTATTTTGATGTAGGTCGGATGGTATTGCAAATGGGCCTATCGGTCCACTTTTACGTATAGGCCCCATATAAGGGACCCTTTAGATTTGGCTTGTGGAGCCTCTAACAGACAGCATATTTCATCCGATCCGGCCTGAAATTTGATACATGATGTTGGTATATGGTCTCTAATAACCATGCAAAAATTGGTCAACATCGGTCCATAATTATATATAGCCCCCATATAAACCGATCCCCAGATTTGGCTTGCGGAGCCTCAAAGAGAAGCAAATTTCATCCGATCCGGCTGAAATTTGGTACATGATGTTGGTATATGGTCTCTAACAACCATGCAAAAATTGGTTCACATCGTCCATAATTATAGCCCCCATATAAACCGTCCCCCAGATTTGGCTTGCGGAGCCTCAAAGAGAAGCAAATTTCATCCGATCTTGCTGAAATTTGGTACATGGTGTTGGTATATGGTCTCTAACAACCATGCAAAAATTGGGTCACATCGGTCCATAATTATATATAGCCCCCATATAAACGTTTCTCCAGATTTGACCTCCGGAGCCTCTTGGAGGAGCAAAATTCATCCGATCCGGTTCAAATTTGGAACGTGGTGTTAGTATATGGCTGCTAACAACCATACCAAAATTGGTCCATATCGGTCTATAGTTATATATAGCCGATCTCCAATCACACAAAAATTGGTCCATATCGGTTCATAATCATGGTTGCCACTCGAGCCAAAAATAATCTACCAAAATTTTCTTTTTATAGAAATTTTTTCAAAATTTTATTTCTATAGAATATTTTTTCAAAATTTTATTTCTATAGAAAATTTTGTCAAAATTTTATTTCTATAGAAAATTTTTGTAAAATTTTTATTCGGTTCATAATCATGGTTACCACTCGAGCCAAAAAAATCTACCAATAATTTTATTTCTATTAGAAAATTTAGTCAACAATTTATTTCTATAGAAATTTTTTGTTAAAATTATTATTTCTATAGAAAATTTTTGTTAAAATTTTTTTTCTATAGAAAAATTTTGTCAAAATTTTATTTCTAATAGAAAATTTTAAAAAATTATTTCTATAGAAATTTTTGTTCAAATTTTATTTCTATAGAAAATTTTGTTAAAATTTTATTTTCTGTAGGAAATTTTGTCAAAATTTTATTTCTAAAAAAAAGTTTGTGAAAATTTTTATTCTACACATTTTTGTTTTAATATTTATTTCTAAAGAAAATTTTTTCAAAATTTTATTTATATAAAAAATTTTATCAAAATTTTCTTTCGATAGAAAATGTTGTCAAAATTTTATTTCTTATAGGAGAAATTTTTGTCAAAATTTTATGTCCTATAGAAAATTTTGTCAAACCTGAATTATATACGTATTTGATCGATCTTTATACCCTTCACCACTACTGTGGTACAGGGTATAATAAGTTTGTGATTTGTATGTAACGCCAGAAGGAAAAGTTGAGACCCATCGTTTATATACCGATCGGTCTTAGAATTAAATTCTGAGTCGATTTAGCGATGTCCGTCTGTCTGTCTTGTGAGAATAACATATGATACTAAAGTAATTCCCAAACATTGGCCAACAGCAACTAAAGAAGCTCCAGATTTTTCATAATAATGACCATAAATACCAAAAGTCATTAAAGCATTATGCTCTTTGGCTAAGTTAATTTCCACATTATAAAAGGACCTAAAAATAAAATAAATTGATTTATAAAAGAAATAGTATTCTTATTAAAACAAAAAATACCCTTGATCTGTCTTAATCCATTCTATATAATCCTTGGTCAAAGGATCTAAGGCATCATCTATAGTACTAGGGTTAATTAAAATTTGTGGATTTTTGGGAAAATATCCTTGAATTTGTATTTTTCTAAAAAGAACAGATGGCCGGAGAACAAATATTAAAAGAGAAGACTATACACACACTTACTCACAAATGTTCGCATATGGCATCACAAGATGCTAGACAGAGAGAGAGAGGATGATTGAGTTTCTGTGGGCTTCAAAGTCTACTATGCTACTTTACGGCGCCAAAATTGAAAAAAGGCAATCAAAGATCAATCAGTCGATGTGGGGATTAAAAAGTGTCGACATTCGTGTGCCTTGACACAATATTGCTATGGTATTAGCCACCCAAAAGGAAAATTATCACCAAAATATTTCCAATTAACACATTAATTGAAGCGGAAAGATTTTTCAATTAATTTGATACAATTAACTGTTTAATCAAACTAGAAACATAAAGTCAACGATTGAAAAATTTTAAAATTTTAATTAAAAAATTATTTGAATAATTAACATTTTAATCGAATTTTTCCAATTAAATTCTTATTTGAGTTTTGAAAAATATTCAAAAATATCAAATAAAATTTATTCAACAAAGTTTTAATTGAACAAAAATCAATCAACAAAAAATTATAGTATCAATAATTTTTTATTTGACTTTCAATTAATTTTTTAATTGATACATCATTTCTGTGATTGACATTTCACATTTCAATTAAAAATTAATTGGATCAATTAATTACTTGATTGAAGACAAAAAATATTTTTTTGTGAGTAAGTTAAAAAAAATGATTTTTCTTTAAATTTTTAATAAAAAAATTTATTGATACAATTAATGTTTTAATCAAAATAAAACCACAATTAAGAATGTTATTGAAAATAGTTACGTATTTATTTACAAAATTAGTTGATACAAAAATTTTTTAGTCAAACTAAGCACACAAAGTCAGTTAAGAAAATTAGTGAATTTATTCAATTTTTTTATTAATTAATTGCAACAACTAATTGTTCTACTGTGACGTATTTAATTAAAAAAAATAATCGATGACGATTGCAAAACTAAATTAATTATTTAACTGATTTAATTAAGAATGTTTAATTGAATCAATTAAAGAATTGATTGATTTTCCAAATTGACATAAAAATAAATTTTTGATTGAAGCAATCAAAAAATTAATATGATTGAAGCAATTAACATCAATTAAATTCGTTATTTAACCAATTAAAAGATTATTTGTTGTTTTTTTTGCAATCAATATCAATTAAAATTTTTAATTGAATCAAATTAAAATTTTTATTGAAATCAATACATTTTTTAATCAAATATTTTTATACCCTCCACCATAGGATGGGGGGTATATTAACTTTGTCATTCCGTTTGTAACACATCGAAATATTGCTCTAAGACCCCATAAAGTATATATATTCTGGGTCGTGGTGAAATTCTGAGTCGATCTGAGCATTTCCGTCCGTCCGTCCGTCTGTTGAAATCACGCTAACTTCCGAACGGAACAAGCTATCGACTTGAAACTTGGCACAAGTAGTTGTTATTGATGTAGGTCGGATGGTATTGCAAATGGGCCATATCGTCCACTTTTACGTATAGCCCCCATATAAAGGGACCCTTAGATTTGGCTTGGTGAGCCTCTAACAGAAGCATATTTCATCCGATCCGGCTGAAATTTGATACATGATGTTGGTATATGTCGTCTTAATAACCATGCAAAAATTGTGTTCACATCGGTCCATAATTATATATAGCCCCATATAAACCGATCCCAGATTTGCTTGCGGAGCCTCAAAGAGAAGCAAATTTTCATCCGATCCGCGCTGAAATTTGGTACATTGATGTTAGTATATTGGTCTCTGACAACCATGCAAAAATTGGTTCACATCGGTCCATAATTATAGCCCCATATAAACCGATCCCTAGATTTGGCTTGCGGACACAAAGAGAAGCAAATTTCATCGATCTTTTGCTGAAATTTGGTACATGGTGTTGGTATAGTGTCTCTAACAACCATGCAAAAAGTGGTCCACATCGGTCCATAATTATATGTAGCCCCCATATAAACGTTCTCCAGATTTGACCTCCGGAGCCTCTTGGAGGAGCAAAATTCATCCGATCCGGTTCAAATTGGAACGTGGTGTTAGTATATGGCTGCTAACAACCATACCAAAATTGGTCCATATCGGTCTATAGTTATATATAGCCGATCTCCAATCACACAAAAATTGGTCCATATCGGTTCATAATCACGGTTGCCACGCGAGCCAAAAAATAATCTACCAAAATTTTATTTCTATAGAAATTTTTTCAAAATTTTATTTCTATAGAAATTTTTTCAAAATTTTATTTCTATAGAAAATTTTGTCAAAATTTTATTTCTATAGAAAATTTTGTTAAAATTTTATTCGGTTCATAATCATGGTTACCACTCGAGCAAAAAATAATCTACCAAAATTTTATTTCTATAGAAAATTTAGTCAACAATTTATTTCTATAAAAATTTTTTGTTAAAATTTTATTTCTATAGAAAATTTTTGTTAAAATTTTATTTCTATAGAAAATTTTGTCAAAATTTTATTTCTATAGAAAATTTTAAAAAAATTATTTCTATAGAAAATTTTGTTCAAATTTTATTTCTATAGAAATATTTGTTAAAATTTTATTCTGTAGGAAATTTTGTCAAATTTTATTTCTAAAGAAAAGTTTGTGAAAATTTTAGTTCTACACATTTTTGTTTTAATTTTATTTCTAAAGAAAATTTTTTCAAAATTTTATTTATATAAAAAATTTTATCAAAATTTTCTTTCGATAGAAAATGTTGTCAAAATTTTATTTCTATAGGAAATTTTGTCAAAATTTTATGTCTATAGAAAATTTTGTCAAACTGAATTATATACGTATTTGATCGATCTTTATACCCTTCACCACTACTGTGGTACAGGGTATAATAAGTTTGTGCATTTGTATGTAACGCCAAGAAGGAAAAGTCTGAGACCCATCGTTTAGTATACCGATCGTCTTAGAATTAAATTCTGAGTCGATTTAGCGATGTCCGTCTGTCTGTCTGTCTGTCTGTCTGTCTGTCTGTCCGTCTGTGTCTGTCTGTCTGTTGATGTATTTTTGTGTGCAAAGTACAGCTCGCAGTTTTATGTCCGATTGTCCTAAAAAATTTGGTACAGGGTCCTGTTTCGGCTCAAAGACGAATCCTATTGATTTTTGGAAAAAATCGGTTCAGATTTAGATATAGCTGCCATATATATTTTTCACCGATCTGGTCATAATTGGCGTGTATATCAACCGATCTTCCTCAAATTCCGTACATCCGAATATTTTATGAGTCTCGAAAAACTTGCAAAATATCAGCCAAATCGGTTCAGATTTAGATATAGCTCCCATATATAGCTTTCGCCCGATTTACACTCATTTGCCCACAGAGGCCAATTTTTTGCTCCGATTTAGTTGAAATTTTGCACAGGGAGTAGAATTAGCATTGTACCTATGCGTGTCAAATTTGGTTGAAATCGGTTCAGATTTAGATATAGCTCCCATATATAGCTTTCGCCCGATTTACACTCAAATGACCACAGAGGCCAATTTTTGCTCCGATTTAGTTGAAATTTTGCACAGGGAGTAGAATTAGCATTGTAGCTATGCGTGCCAAATTTGGTTGAAATCGGTTCAGATTTAGATATAGCTCCCATATATAGCTTTCGCCCGATTTACACTCATATGACCCACAGAGGCAATTTTTTGCTCCATTTAGTTGAAAATTTGTCAGCAGGGAGTAGAATTAGCATTTGTAGCTATGGCGTGCCAAAATTTGGTTGAAATCGGTTCAATTTTAGATATATCTCCCATATATAGCTTTCGCCCGATTTACACTCATATGACCGTAGAGGCCAATTTTTTAACTCCGATTTAGTTGAAATTTTACACAGGGAGTAGAATTAGCATTGTAGCTATGCGTGCCAAATTTGGTTGAAATCGGTTCAGATTTAGATATAGCTCCCATATATAGGTTTTTTCTGATTTCGACAAAAATGGTCAAAATACCAACATTTTCCTTGTAAAATCGCCACTGCTTAGTCGAAAAGTTGTAAAAATGACTCTAATTTTCCTAAACTTCTAATGCATATATATCGAGCGATAAATCATAAATAAACTTTTGCGAAGTTTTCTTAAAATTGCTCCAGATTTAAATGTTTCCCATATTTTTTTTACTAACATTGTGTTCCACCCTAGTGCATTAGCCGACTTAAATTTTGAGTCTATAGATTTTGTAGAAGTCTATCAAATTCTTCCAGATCGAGTGATATTTAAATGTATGTATTTGGGACAAACCTTTATATATAGCCCCCAACACATTTGACGGATGTGATATGGTATCGAAAATTTAGATCTACAAAGTGGTGCAGAGTATAATATAGTCGGCCCCGCCCGACTTTAGACTTTCCTTACTGGTTTTTGATTTAATATATACCATGTATGGACATACATACAATTTAAAAGACGTTGTTAGGAGGTTTTAAGATAGCCTTGCATCGGTAAGTAATTCGATTGTGGATGGCTGTGTTTAGAAAAGAAGTTTCTACGCAATCCATGGTGGAGGGTACATAAGCTTCGGCTGGCCGAACTTACGGCCGTATATACTTGTTTTTTTTTTTTTTTTTTTTAAAATTTTAAATTTTTTTCATATATTTAAATTAATATCATTATGAATTTATGGAATGGCTTTGCCTGTCGTCTTCGTTCTTTGTTAGAGAAAGAGAAAAAAACATTTTTGGTTTTTGACATATCCTCTCTTGTCCTCTGACTTGGCCCTTTAGCAAAGGTTACCTACCATTTTGACACATTTTGCCATCATTAAAAGGTTTTCAATAATGATTTCTCTCACCATGAAATGATGTTTGTTGTATCTTTGGGCGTGTGTGTGTGGATAGGTGTATATATGTGAAAGGTGAATGTGTTTTCTTTAGTGTCTGGAAAATTTTTATTTGCACAACTTGTTTTTTTTTTTGGATGAAAATGAGAACGTTGACAGGTCTTCTTCCAATTACAGCCTATAAACTAATATAAAAGTAATTGTTAAAAGTTAACAGAGGTGTTCGCTACCATGGCAGGGATTTGGAGTTGATTTAATGATGTCCTTTTGTAAGAGGGAAAATAAAACCTTAAATCTTATGAATAGGTCAAAAATTTAATGGATTTTCATTCTAGAATTACCATGGAATCATTTCGTCAATTTAACAAAGTGTATAGAGATCAGTGATTCGGTACAGATTTTGGGTATTTGGAAATAATTCCAAAGATATGGTAACATCGTTGGGTTCATTTTCAAACCAGAAAATAGTCAATATACGGAAACATAATTTAATATACATACGAGAATGTTATATACTGAACTACTTGGCCATAACAGTGGTCTTAAAATTTAAAATTAGAAGTTTCACTTTAACAAAACGCCAGATCTGAGTTTGGAGAAGGGGTCGGGAGTATGTGTAATGGATTTTTATTTACGGAAAATTAAAGAGCAATGAGAGCAATATTAAAAGAGAAGACTATACACACACTTACTCACAAAATGTTCGCATATGGCATCACAAGATGCTAGACAGAGAGAGAGAGGATGATTGAGTTTCTGTGGGCTTCAAAGTCTACTATGCTACTTTAAGCGCGCCAAAATTGAAAAAAGGCAATCAAAGATCAATCAGTCGATGTGGGGATTAAAAAGTGTCGACATTCGTGTGCCTTGACACAATATTGCTATGGTATTAGCAACCCAAAGGAAAATTATCACCAAAATATTTCCAATTAACACATTAATTGAAGCCGAAAGATTTTTCAATTAATTGATACAATTAACTGTTTAATCAAACTAGAAACATAAAGTCAACGATTGAAAAATTTTAAAATTTTAATTAAAAAATTATTTGACATAATTAACATTTTAATCGAATTTTTCCATTATTCTTATTTGAGTTTTGAAAAATATTCAAAAATATTCAAATAAAATTTATTCAAAAAAGTTTTAATTGAAAAAAAATCAATCAACAAAAAATTATAGTATCAATTAATTTTTTATTTGACTTTCAATTATTTTTTAATTGATACTATCATTTCTGTGATTGACATTTCACATTTCAATTAAAAATTAATTGGATCAATTAATTACTTGATTGAAGACAAAAAATATTTTTTTGTGAGTAAGTTAAAAAAATGATTTTTTCTTTAAATTTTTAATAAAAAAATTTATTGATACAATTAATGTTTTAATCAAAATAAAACCACAATTAAGAATGTTATTGAAAATAGTTACGTATTTATTTACAAAATTAGTTGATACAAAAATTTTTTAGTCAAACTAAGCACACAAAAGTCAGTTAAGAAAATTAGTGAATTTATTCAATTTTTTTATTTATTAATTGCAACAACTAATTGTTCTACTTGACGATTTAATTAAAAAAAATAATCGATGACGATTGCAAAACTAAATTAATTATTTAACTGATTTAATTAAGATGTTTTTATTGAATCAATTAAAGAATTGATTGATTTTCCAATTGACATAAAAATAAATTTTTGATTGAAGCAATCAAAAAATTAATTGATTGAAGCAATTAACATCAATTAAATTCGTTATTTAACCAATTAAAAGATTATTTGTTGTTTTTTTTGCAATCAATATCAATTAAAATTTTTAATTGAATCAATTAAAATTTTTATTGAAATCAATACATTTTTTAATCAAATATTTTTATACCCTCCACCATAGGATGGGGGGTATATTAACTTTGTCATTCCGTTTGTAACACATCGAAATATTGCTCTAAGACCCCATAAAGTATATATATTCTGGGTCGTGGTGAAATTCTGAGTCGATCTGAGCATTTCCGTCCGTCCGTCCGTCTGTTGAAATCACGCTAACTTCAGAACGAAACAAGCTATCGACTTGAAACTTGGCACAAGTAGTTGTTATTGATGTAGGTCGGATGGTATTGCAAATGGGCCATATCGGTCCACTTTTACGTATAGCCCCATATAAAGGGACCCTTAGATTTGGCTTGTGGAGCCTCTAACAGAAGCATATTTCATCCGATCCGGCTGAAATTTGGTACATGATGTTGGTATATGGTCTCTAACAACCATGCAAAAATTGGTTCACATCGGTCCATAATTATATATAGCCCCCATATAAACCGATCCCCAGATTTGGCTTGCGGAGCCTCAAAGAGAAGCAAATTTCATCCGATCCGGCTGAAATTTGGTACATGATGTTAGTATATGGTCTCTAACAACCATGCAAAAATTGGTTCACATCGGTCCATAATTATATATAGCCCCCATATAAACCGATCCCTAGATTTGGCTTGCGGAACCTCAAAGAGAAGCAAATTTCATCCGATCTTGCTGAAATTTGGTACATGGTGTTGGTATATGGTTCTTAACAACCATGCAAAAAGTGGTCCACATCGGTCCATAATTATATATAGCCCCCATATAAACGTTCTCCAGATTTGACCTCCGGAGCCTCTTGGAGGAGCAAAATTCATCCGATCCGGTTCAAATTTGGAACGTGGTGTTAGTATATGGCTGCTAACAACCATACCAAAATTGGTCCATATCGGTCTATAGTTATATATAGCCGATCTCCAATCACACAAAAATTTGTCCATATCGGTTCATAATCACGGTTGCCACGCGAGCCAAAAATAATCTACCAAAATTTTATTTCTATAGAAATTTTTTTCAAAATTTTATTTCTATAGAAAATTTTTTCAAAATTTTATTTCTATAGAAAATTTTGTCAAAATTTTATTTCTATAGAAAATTTTGTTAAAATTTTATTCGGTTCATAATCATGGTTACCACTCGAGCCAAAAATAATCTACCAAATTTTATTTCTATAGAAAATTTAGTCAACAATTTATTTCTATAGAAATTTTTGTAAAATTTTTATTTCTAATAGAAAATTTTTGTTAAAATTTATTTCTATAGAAAATTTTGTCAAAATTTTATTTCTATAGAAAATTTTAAAAAATTATTTCTATAGAAATATTTTGTTCAATTTTATTTCTATAGAAAATTTGTTAAAATTTATTTCTGTAGGAAATTTTGTCAAATTTTATTTTCTAAAGAAAAGTTTTGTGAAAATTTTAGTTTCTACACATTTTTGTTTTAATTTTATTTCTAAAGAAAATTTTTTCAAATTTTATTTATATAAAAAATTTTATCAAAATTTTCTTTCGATAGAAAATGTTGTCAAATTTTATTTCTATAGGAAATTTTGTCAAAATTTTATGTTCTATAGAAAATTTTGTCAAACTGAATTTATATACGTATTTGATCGATCTTTATACCCTTCCACCACTACTGTGGTACAGGGTAATAAGATAAGTTTGTGCATTTGTATGTAACGCCAAGAAGGAAAAGTCTGAGACCCATCGTTTAGTATACCGATCGTCTTAGAATTAAATTCTGAGTCGATTTAGCGATGTCCGTCTGTCTGTCTGTCTGTCTGTCTGTCTGTCTGTCCGTCTGTCTGTCTGTCTGTTGATGTATTTTTGTGTGCAAAGTACAGCTCGCAGTTTTAGTCCGATTGTCCTAAAATTTGGTACAGGGTCCTGTTTCGGCTCAAAGACGATCCCTATTGATTTTGGAAAAAATCGGTTCAGATTTAGATAGTAGCTGCCATATATATTTTTCACCGATCTGGTCATAATTGGCGTGTATATCAACCGATCTTCCTCAAATTCCGTACATCCGAATATTTTATGAGTCTCGAAAACTTGCAAAATATCAGCCAAATCGGTTCAGATTTAGATATAGCTCCCATATATAGCTTTCGCCCGATTTACACTCATTTGCCCACAGAGGCCAATTTTTTGCTCCGATTTAGTTGAAATTTTGCACAGGGAGTAGAATTAGCATTGTAGCTATGCGTGTCAAATTTGGTTGAAATCGGTTCAGATTTAGATATAGCTCCCATATATAGCTTTCGCCAGATTTACACTCAAATGACCACGAGTGAATTTTTCATATTAAGTTGAAATTTTGCACAGGAGTAGAATTAGCATTGTAGCTATGCGTGCCAAAATTTGGTTGAAAATCGGTTCAGATTTAGATATAGCTTCCCATATATAGCTTTCGCCCGATTTACACTCATATGACCACAGAGGCCAATTTTTTTGCTCCGATTTAGTTGAAAATTTGCACAGGGAGTAGAATTAGCATTGTAGCTATGCGTGCCAAATTTGGTTGAAATCGGTTCAGATTTAGATATATCTCCCATATATAGCTTTCGCCCGATTTACACTCATATGACCGTAGAGGCCAATTTTTAACTCCGTTTTAGTTGAAATTTTACACAGGGAGTAGAATTAGCATTGTAGCTATGCGTGCCAAATTTGGTTGAAATCGGTTCAGATTTAGATATAGCTCCCATATATATGGTTTTCTGATTTCGACAAAAATGGTCAAAATACCAACATTTTCCTTGTAAAATCGCCACTGCTTAGTCGAAAAGTTGTAAAAATGACTCTAATTTTCCTAAACTTCTAATGCATATATATCGAGCGATAAATCATAAATAAACTTTTGCGAAGTTTTCTTAAAATTGCTCCAGATTTAAATGTTTCCCATATTTTTTTTACTAACATTGTGTTCCACATCTAGTGGCATTAGCCGACTTAAATTTTTTGAATCTATAGATTTTGTAGAAGTCTATCAAATTCTTCCAGATCGAGTGATATTTAAATGTATGTATTTGGGACAAACCTTTATATATAGCCCCAACACATTTGACGGATGTGATATGGTATCGAAAATTTAGATCTACAAAGTGGTGCAGGGTATAATATAGTCGGCCCCGCCCGACTTCTTAGACTTTCCTTACTGGTTTTTGATTTAATATATACCATGTATGGACATACATACAATTTAAAAGAGTTGTTAGGAGGTTTTAAGATACCTGTCCATCGGTAAGTAATTCGATTGTGGATGGGCTGTGTTTAGAAAAGTTTCTACGCAATCCATGGTGGAGGGTACATAAGCTTCGGCCTGGCCGAACTTACGGCCGTATATACTTGTTTTTTTTTTTTTTTTTTTTTTAAATTTTAAATTTTTTTCATATATTTAAATTAATATCATTATGAATTTATGGATGCTTTGAGAATAACATATGATACTAAAGTAATTCCCAAACATTGTGCCAACAGCAACTAAAGAAGCTCCAGATTTTTCATAATAATGACGGCATACA
>PGFW01035070.1:664-17194 GCA_003123925.1 Haematobia irritans | reverse complement strand
TACCCTTCACCATTGATCTAATGCGAGAATGTCTTTTTGAAGGACAATCACTTCATTTTTTACTATTGTAGAGGGAAGAGTTTTCTATTCTGAACAACGAAATTTTATTTACAAAATGACGTTTTCTTTTTTGACTCTTAAATTTTTTTTTTCTTTTTAAAAGCAACATGAAAAGTTGAGAGATAATCGTTGATCTAAATTCGGTTTTCTTTTTGCTCCCCAATAAGAACAACATTAACATAGGAAAATTTGCCTTAGTTTAAAAGTCATGCGACATTAACGGACAGCTGAGACTTTGTGTTCATAAATTTTAATATTTTTTTTTTTTTTTTTTTTTTTGAAGCAAAGATTAATTAACTTTATTTTAATAAAAACTTCATTTATTTTAAAGAAAATTGTTCATTAATATTTTTGGGAAATTTAGCCATTCCGTAAGCGATTTTAGTTTGTACGTTTTAGTCTTATAATACCACGTAAATATTTTTTTTTTCAGTGTGCCTTTTAAGACATTTTTTGTCGATTAATATTCGGCATTTATTCTTAACCACACGTCCTATGAATTACGAGCGGAATAGGACCATCGCTGTTCACGCCTCTGCCACATCATTCACCAACGAACGACGATGGGTTTCAGGTGGCCATTCGTATGGTGTATTAATTTTTCAGCTAGACAATTTTTGACAAGATAAACCCGCATCATTGGTTTATTTCACTAGGCGAATTAACTGCCTTGTGGTCTTTCCAGTCAATACTTTTTTAGCTGCATTCGCTTGAGCTTCTTGCACATTTTGGCAAACTTGAATGACTTTAGCCCGATTGTTAATTTTTCAATATTTGTTGATCTAATTGCCGCGATATTTTCATCTTACGAGTAAGTTTTCTATCATTGCGGATTGGGATTTTTCGATCAAATTTTGACCTTCACTTCTCGTAAACATTTCTTTTTTTTATACCCCTCCACTCATAGATGGGGTATATTAACTTTGGTCATTCTCCGTTTGTTAACACATGCGAATATTTGCTCTTAATGACCCCATAATAGTATTATTATATTCTGGGTCGTTGGTGGAAAATTCTTGAGTCGATCCGAGGCATCGTCCGTCCCCGGCTCCGTCCGTTCTGTTGAAATTCACGTTAACTTCCGAACGAAACAAGCTTTATCGAACTATTGAAACCTTGGCCACAAGTAGTTTACGTTATTGAATGTATGTCGGATGGTTTTGGCAAATTGGGCCATATCGGTCCACTTTACGTACAGCCCCCATACTAAACCGGACCCCCAAATTTGGCTTGCGATCGCCTCGTAAGAGAAGCAAATTTCATTCCGATCCGGCTGAATTTTGGTTACATGGTGTTAGTATTATGGTTCTCTAACATCCATGCAAAAATTGGTCTATATCGGTCCATAATTACATATAGCCCCCATATAAACCGATTTCCCGATTTGGCTTGCCCGGATGCCTTCTTTTAAGAGAACCAAATCTTTTATCCGATCCGGCTGGGTCGTTAGTATATGGTCTCTAACAACCATGCAAAAATTGCGGCCACATCGGTCCAGATAATATAGTTAGTCCCCCCATTAGTAAAACCGATGGACGCCGATGTTGGGCTTTGGCGGAGCCTCTAAGGGAGCGCAGCAAATTTTTATCCGATCCGTGCTGGGTGTTGAGTTATTATGCGTCATCTAACAAGAATGCAAAACATTGGTCCACAACCGGTCCGAGAATAGATATATTAGGCCCCGTCATATAAACCGATGACTCCGATTGGCTTGCGGAGCCTCTTATAGGAGGAGCAAATTTCATCCGATCGCCTGGAAAATTTGGTAACATGGTGGTTGGTTATTATGTTTCTCTATTTGTCATGCAACCAAAATTGGTCCATATCGGTCGGATAGTTATATATAGGCCCCCATATTAAATCGATTTCCCAGATTTGTTCCGTCGGAGCCTTCTTGGAGGTAGCAAAATTCATCCGCATCGGTTTGAAACTTTGGAACATGGTGTTAGAATGGTGGTCTCTAACAAGAATTGGTCCATATCGCGTCCATAATTATATATAGCCCCCATATAAACCATTCCAGCATTTGATCTTTCGGATGCCTCTTTTGGAGTTGAGCAAAATTCAGTCGATCCGGTTGAATGTTGCAACCGTGTTAGTATAAGGTGCTGCTAATATCCAGTGCCAAAATTTTGGTCATTATCGGTCTATTTAGTTAGCTATATTATAGCCGATTCCCAATCACATTGAAAGAATTGGGTCCATATGTGTGTTCTTTTATTTCAGTGGGTTGGGCCTCACTCTGAGCCAATAAATAACCCTACCCCAAAATTTTTAGTTGTTATGGAAAAACATTGTCAAACTTTTATTTCTATGAGAAAATTTTTGTCAATAATTTTACTTTCTTATAGAAAATTTTGTCAAAATTTTATTTCTCATAGATAATTTTTTTGTCAAAATTTTTATTCCCTATAGAAAATTTTTTTTCCGAAATTTTAATTTTCTATATGAAAATTTTTTCAAATTTTACTTTTATAGAAATGTTGGTTCAAATTTTATTTTTGTCAAAATTTTTATTTCTATAGAAGCTTTAAAGTTTGAATTATCATACGTATTTAATCCCGGCCTTTTATTAGTTTAAATATATCACTACGTATGGGCTTACCTTGTAATTTTGAAAGGACCGGGTATTTAGGAAGTTTTAGGATAACCTTGCCATTGGCAAGTTGTTACTGCAAACCAAGCTAATTTTCGATTGTGGATGACAGTTAATTTTCAATAGAAGTTTCTACCGCAATCCCATGGTGGAGGTTACCATTAAGCTTCGCGCTAGGGCCGAACTTTTACGGCCGTATATTACTTGTTCTTTTTTAGCTATGCAACACTGCCATTATCACTGGCGAACTGAGGCAATGGCTCACAAAAACTTCTCGTGGGCGCCATATGGTTAGCATTGCTCTGTCCTTGCTATACACAAGGTCGTGGCGTTCGATTCCTTGCTTTTCGATCGGACACCAAAAGTTTTTCTCGCGGATTTTTTTGGTGGATTATCCCTACCTCAGTTAACTTTCTGAGTGTTTCAAAGCTTCTTCAAGTATAAGTGTGAATGCCGTTCGAGTACTCGGGCTATAAAAAGGAGGTCCGCTTTTTCATTGAGCTTAACATAGAATCGGCGGTAGCATTCCAGTAATAAGAGACAGTTCACCATTTGTGTATCACAATGGACGTGAATAGTCTAATGTGAACCTTTGATACATCGGGGCTGCACCTTAACCTAACCTTACATAATAAATTTATTTCACATTTAACAATGCTTTAGAGGGCTCTAGAGATTAGTCAGTTTTGTTGACTTATTCCAGCCAAATATAAACCAATTCCACACCTATCACGCCTCAATTTCAGTCACGAATATATTTTTATTTCTGAACTTGCAATAGATCGAAATTCGCTTTTGAGAAGCTTGTATACCAAAATTCCAGCTGTCACTGGGAATAAGTCGTGTCAGCTGTCGGACGAGTTGGTTTAGGAATTGCGTAAGGAACCCGGGTAGCATGTCCGCCTTGCTGTACAAAAGGTCATGGGCTTCATATTGCCCAGTTTCGACCAAACACCAAATAAGTGGCGTCCCCTCCTCAGTAAATGTTGGTGATATTTGCTCATTGTATAAAATCTTCCCTAAGTGGCTTTCACCGCTCAATGTGAAATTGTCGTTTGGACTCGCCTATAAAACGGAGGTTCATCTGGGCTGAACATTGATTGTACAGCCACTCAGCTGCTGGTAAAAGAGAAGCTTCAGCCACGTGTGGTCATCATCACAATAGACTGAATAGTCTAAATAAAGCCACCACACCCTGGCTAGTGTTTGTAAAATGGTTCCTGTAGTGTTTGAAATGTCCGTTCTCTGGAGAACTTTTACATTAAATCGAAATCTTACTCGATTTGCATCGACCAAAGAAGATATTCTCGATCTGGGAAATCGACTTGAATCAAAAACCCATTCACAAAATAGTGTCTACTACAGAAAAAAAAATTCCTGTAATTTAAACCTAAAAGCTAAGATGAAAATTCATAACTATAGTTTTAATTAATTTAAAAACCAAGATGCGAATTTGCTTTATCCAGGCGAGGCTTTTAAGAAGTTACACAGTATATTACGGCCGTAAGTTCGGCCAGGCCGAAACTTTATGTAACCCTCAACCATCGGGATTTGCGTATCAACCACTTCAAACTGAAACTTCTCATCACAATCGATCGAATTACTTGGTTGCGGGTAACACTTGCCGATGGCAAGGTTCTTTAAAACTCCTTTCTAACACCGTCTTCTAAATTGCCAGGTAGTTCCCATTATGTGGTATATATCAAACTTAAAATTTAGGCCGATTACAAATACCGTATATAAATTATAGTTTGGCATAAATTTTCTTATAGAACTAAAATTTTGACAAAATTTTCCTATTTAGAATAAAATTTTGGACAAAAGTTTTCTATAGAAATTGACAAATCTTTGGACAAAATTTTCTTTATAGAAATCTGAAATTTTGGACCAAAACTTTTCTATATGAAATAAAATTTTTTCGAAAAACATTTCTCGTTTATTAGAAATAAAGTCTTTGACAAAATTTTATATTTAGAATTCAACAATTCCTGACAAAATTTTCTATAGAAATAAAATTTTTGACAAAATTTGTCTATAGAGAAACTAAAATTTTTGACACAAATTTTCCTATCCAGACATAAAATTTTTGACAAATTTTCTTATAGAAACTTTTAAAAATTTTTGACAAAATTTCCGCTCATTTAGAAATCAAACAATTTTGGCAAAATCTTTCTATAGAAATTAACAATTTTTTGACAAACTTTATCTATAGAAATAAAATTTTGACAGGAAGTTTCTATAGAATAACAATGTGACAAAAGGACAAATTGTTAGACAAAACTACACTTTTTTGACAAAATGTTTCATTAGACATATAAAATGCTTGTTGAGTAAATTTTCTATTAGAAATTGAAACATTACTTTTCGACTAAAATCTTTCTGTAGAAATAAAATTTTGACCAATAAATTTTTTTCCTATTGAAATAACACATTCTTTGACAAAATTTCCTACGCAGGCGATATTAGAATATAAAATTTTGACAAAACTTTCTACTAGAAATAAAATTCTGACAAAAATTTTCCTATCAGACAATAAAGTTTTGACAAAATGTTTCTATCAGAAATATCAAATTTTTTGACAAAAAATTTTCTATAGAAATAAACCATTTTGACCGCAAAATTTTGCTTCTGTTTAGAGAAATAACAAATGTTGACGAAAATTTTCTATAGAAACATGAAATTTTTGACAAAACATTTTCTCTTAAGGAATAAAATTTTTGAATAAAAATTTGTCCTATAGAAATAAAGTTTTGACAAAAATTTTTATCTATAGAATATAAAAATTTTGACAAAATTTATCCTATAGAATTCTCAAAATTTTGACGAAATTTCTATAGAAATAAGAATTTTGGACCAAAATTTTCTATTAGAATAATAAAATTTTGACAAAATTTTCTATAGAAATTAAAATTTTTGACAAAATTTTCTTTAGAAATCAAACAATTCTTGACAAAAATTTTCCTATAGAAATAAAATTTTTGACAAAACTTTCCGTATTACGAAAAAAATTTTGGCAAAATTTTCTTATAGAAATAAAATTTTGGACAAAATTTTCTATAGGAAATTAAAATTCTTGACAGAAGTTTCTTACTAGAAATACACAATTTTGGACAAACGAAACTTTTGACAAAATAACAACTTTTTGACAAATGTTTTCCCATAGACAATAAAATGTCATTGCAAAAAAAATTTTTCTCAATAGAAATAACAATCTTTGACAAAATATTTCACTGTTTAGAACAATAAAATTTTGACAACAATTTTCTATTAGAAATAAAATTTTGAAAAATTTTTCTATAGAAATAAAAACTCTTTGAAAAATATCTATAGAAGAATTGAAAATTTTATGATTAAATTTGAAATTTTCACAAATGGATTTATAATGATAATAAATTCTTTTAGAAAAAATTTGCAAATTCTATAGAAATAATTTTCGATCACCAAATTTTCCTATTAGAAATAAAATTCGACAAATTTCGTTCAGAAATAAAATGTTGAGCAAAATTTTCGCTATTAGAAATAAAATTTTGACAAAATTTTCTATAGAATAAATAAAAATTTTATGGAATAAATTTTGACATTTCTGAATAATGTGACAAAATTTATAGAATAATTTTGACAAAAGTTTTCTATAGAAATAAAATTTGTGAAAAAATTTTATAAAATAAATTTTGACAAAATCAAACTTTTTGATAAAAATAAAATTTTGAACAATATTTTCTACAGATAATTAAATTTTGACAAAATGTTCTATAGCAAAATAAATCACTTTGGTAGATTATTTTTGGCTTCGAGTGGCAAGCCATGATTATGAACCGATAAGGATTGAAGTTGATTGGGGATATCGGCTAGAGTATGAAACTTAATAGACCGATATGGACCAAATTTTTGGCATGGTTATTAGAGACCATATTAGTAAGACCACCGTCACCAGAATTTCAACCGGATTAGATGGAATTTTGTTCCCTCTTACGAGGTTCCGAGGATAGGTCAAAACCTGGGGATCGCTTTATATGGGGATTATTATTGATAATTTGATGAACGAGACTGGACAATTTTGCGTAGATATGTTTAGAGAGAACAATATTACCACTGTTACAGAATTTCAGCCGAATCTGATGAAATTTGCTCCTGGCAAGAGGCTTTCCGGAGCGACATACTCTTGGGATCCGTTTATATTGGGGCTATATATAATTTAAGGACCGGATATTGGAACCAAATTAGCAAATGGTTTTGTTAGAGACCTTCGTATACCAACTCCATTGTACCAAATTTTCAGCCGGATCGGATAAATTTGTTGCTCTTTTAGTTAGGATCCGCAAACCAATCTGGGTGATCGGTTTATATGGGGGGGTCTATATATTTAATTATGAACGATATGGACCAATTGTTGCCATTGGTTGTTAGAGACCATTATACTAACACCACGTTTCCTAAATTTCAACCGGATCGGATGCATTTTTGCTCCTCCAAAAGGCTTCCGGAGGACAAGAATTCTGGGCGTCATCGGTTAAAATGGGGGCTATATAAAGTATGGACGAGTGGACCAATTTCTTGCACAGGTTTGTTAGAAAACCATTTATACTTACACCATGTACCCAATGTTCAGCCGGATCGGAAAAAAATTTGTTGCTCTCCTTTAGAGGATCCGCAAACCAAAATTTGCGGGATCCGGGTTTGTATTGGAGGGCTATATATAACTTATGAACCGATATGGACCGAATTGTTGGATGGGTTGTTTAAGACCATTATTACTAACACCGGATCGGATGGAATTTTGCTCTTCCAAAAGGCTCGGTAGGACAAATCTGGGGATCGGTAAAAAATGGGAGGGCTATATTACAACTATGGACCGATGTGGACAATTTTTGCCCAGCAGTCTGTTTAGAAAACCATATTACTTTACACCATGCTTACCCAAATTTCAAAGCCGCGGATCTCGGATAAAATTTGCTTCTCTTTAGAGGCTCCGCATAGCCAAATTTGGGATCGGTTTATATGGGGGGTATATATTAATTATTTGGACCGATTTGGTACAATTTTTGCATGGTTGTGAGAGTACATGTACAAAACAGCCATGTGCCACAATGTACTCAAACCAGATTTCAGATGGAATTTTGCTCCTCTAAGTGGCCTCCGGAGGTCAAATCTGGGGATCCGGTTTATATGGGGGCTATGAGCGTAAAGTGGTCCGAATATGGCCCATTTTTCAATTACGTCCGAACCTACATGAATTAGCCAACTACTTTGTGCAAGTTTCAAGTCGATAGCTTTGTTTCGTCTACGGAAGTTAGCGTTGATTTTCAACAGGACTGGGACATGCATCAGATCGACTCAGAATTTCACCACGAGCGGCATGAATATTATATACTTTATCTGCGCTCTCTTAGGAGCAATATTTCGAAGTTGTGTACAAACGGAATGGACCGAATGTTAATATACCGCCGATGCCTATTGGTGGAGGGTTTTTATAAAGAATATATCTTAAAAAGGAATTCTCCCCAGTTTTCCAATGATATTTTCTATATTTTCAAGTTAGGTTTAAAAATTTATGGCGAATAAATGATTTTGGCGGCCACATTTATTGGGTTATTTGCTTTTAGTTAATTTGTGCTTTTATCAGAAGGAAGAAAATTGTAATTAAAATTTTCAAATAATAATCTCTTAACTTTCTTTTTATTTTTCTTTAACAACGCATTATGGAAACCTCAAAAAAATTGGAATATGATTTTAGTATACAATTTTTCACAAATAAAAAACAGAGTTTACATTATTTTCTGTAGTGCAGGACAGGTTGTTACATATCGATGTCTACATTCCAAAGTGCGCCCTAAGCTAAAAACGTCGTATTTTACAGGGAAACAAGAAAACAAGTTTTGGTTTTGAAATTTTCTCAAAAACCCGTATAAAGATAGAATTTTCCTTATTTTCGGTCTTAAAATCATTATTTTTATATTTTTTTTTTTTTTTGTATGCTAACGAACTCAAAATAGTGATAATAGAATATGGCTAAAAATTACTTAGACCACTTTAGACCGGACACAGTTTTTTTTGCCTTTTAGGATTGGACATTTTTTTTAAAACTTTAGACACAGCAAAGCTAACAATATATATACCGGATAGCTTGTTTGATAGAATGTTTCAATTAAATTCGATCTTTTGAATTTGATGCGATGCCCAATATCAATCCGAATAAAAAACACGTCGAACTCCATCAAAACATGCTAAGTCTGACTTAAGCGTACCTCTTGGAACGAGGGCATCGATATGTTTCAGGGCTTGGACCTTGATTAGAGTTTCCATCAAAGGCTTCTCATGCCACATTTATCAATTATAATATTTAATAACAAACGAAATGCTTATAACTTATATACCCTACTCCACAAACAAGTGCGAAGTATAATCTAATTCCATTCCACTGCAAATTTAAAAATCATTTCTAAATTTTTCCCCGAAAAACACACAACACATTTTAAGTATCGCAAGAAAATCATTTAAAACTTCAAAGGATGAAGTTTGTGTAGTAGGGAAAAATTGAGAAATTACTTGCCAACCAATCATCCATATGCAAGTATTGGTTGCGCAGGACGGACGGAACCATTAAAAACTACTTTTATATGTTCACTTTTTTAAATAAACAACAACGAAAATTTTTATAAAAAATAAAAGAAAACAATTAGAGAAGTAGAGAAAAAAAATAATGTGTAAAGGACACAAAAAAAATATCCATAACATCCAATTAAGAAAAAAATGAAACAACAAACGACAATCATCCAAACTGCTGCCCAACCACACTGTAAATTTTAATTTTTGAAAAAGTTAGCACTAACAACACAGCGCAAAAGCTACTCGAGTTAGCAGCAATTACAAGCATTTACTAGTCGATAGGGAAAATCCATGCCATTTCGTCAGGCGCTTTAATGTGCTTTGTAGTTGACAGGAGTGAGAGGAGGATTACAACAATGTATTTGCAGGCCATAGCGGCAGAGCACCTACAATATGACACAGCATGCATGTGAAACTAATTTTAGCTGTCATTCATCCTAATAAAAGTACACTCAGGAAAAATGGTAAGGAGGAAGGATTTAGAGAGTGACAAAGATTTAGAGAGAAGATTGGGAGAGGAGGTTTATATAGCAATTTTTCAGTCACACACGCATATGATTCGCTTTCATTTTAAAATCTCGAATGATTTCTTCAGGGGGAAACTACGGCTTTCTAAACATGATTGTTGGAAGAGAACGAAATTTTGTTAGGTTGTTATATGGGAGTTGACTACAGATTCTTGATTTATTAGAACCATTTGTGAGTTTTTAGCTTTTAATAGGAATCAGAGTGTACGACGAAAAACCAGCATGAATTAACGGCACTTCATATTATAAAAATTTGCAATTTTAAATTGTGTTAATTTTTACCCCTCTTACTCGAATTTATGCAATAAAATCGGAAATTTTTCCGTTTTAGTTATATGCCCAAATTAAGCAATTATTGATCGCCTCAAACATGTTTCAAGCATGTTACTTTTTCGTGCCGCGAAACATGTTCGCATATTATTTTTTCGGAAATTTTGTATTTTGGATTTTTGGCAAGATGTATGGCGCTATGTAAATGGTTTGGAGGAAAACAATGCTTTTGAGAGGGAAAGAAAAATTATGTTATGCTATTCAGATCGAAACGGTATTTTTTGGCCCCAACATTTTTTTTTTTTTAAATTTTTAATTAAAGAGCGTTGGAGAGCTCTACATCAATATTGCGCATTACTTTTAGCCCAAGTCGTATAATATCTTTTTTAGGAACTTACCAGACTTTTAGTATAATAAAAACTTCCTTATCTTGTATTATAATGAATGGATCCAAATAAGCCCTCCAGACTTCCAATTTTCAAGCAATTTGTAATAAATCAAGAGACAAAATCCTACGGTGGCTGGATTGTGGATTGCAACCAATCATCAAAAATCATTAAGAAATAAAAGTTTTTTCGTTCTGGAATTCAACCGTTGACAGCCGGGATTTTATATATAGTTTGGCTGGGAAAACCATAAGTTGGTATTCGTAGTGTACTGCACATTGGTTGCTACAGTTGGGTTAGTAGAATTCAATAACAGATATGCGTAGCATTTTTTTTATTCTGTTTTGTCAGTTTGGGTTAAAATGTATTCGATATTTTGTTAGGATTTTTCTCCACACATATTCCTTCTCCCAACAATTTTGTACTAAAAACTAAAATTTTGAGAAGATTTCCTATGGAAATAAAAATTTTTGACAAAATTTTCATATCGCAGAAATAAATTTAGAGGAAAATTTTTCCGATAAAAATTAATAATTTTGAGAAAATTTTCCGATAAATTATAATAATTTGACAAAATTTCTATAGAATTAAAACTTTTGATAAAATTTTCTATCAGAATATAAAAATTTGATAAAATGTTCTATAAGAAATTAAAAAATTTTGATGAGAAATTTTCTATAGAATAAATATGTTTTTTTTTGGCAAAATTTTCTATAGAAAGTAAAATTTTTGGCAAAAATTTTCTATTAGAAATTAAATTTTGACAAAATTTTTCTATTAAAAATATATATTGACAAAACTATTAACAGATCTAATTTTTATAAAATAATAATATATAAAAATTCTATAGAGCATGAAATTTTAGAAAGAATTTCAAGCAAATAAATTTAGACAAAAATTTCTGTTAGTAAATAAAAGTGTTGACACAAACTTTTCAACAGATATAAAATTTTTAGAGAATAAAAAGTTTGACAAAATTCATTTATAAATGAAATTTTGATCAAATTTTTCTTAATTAGAATATAAATTTATAGTACCCAAAATTTCCCTGAGAATATTATAAATTACATAAACTAAACAGTATATTAATAATTTTTAGTAGTACATTAAAAGCTTTGACAAATATTTTTCCTGTAGAAAAAGAAAATTTGTTTGAGGGAAAAATTTCTATTAAATAAATTAAAATGTTTGACAAATAATTTCTTATAGAAATAAAATTTGGACAAAATTTTACTCAGAAATAAAAGATTTGATTAAAACTTTCAACAGATACTAAAATTTTTTATTTAGAAATGAAATTTTTGACAAAATTTTTTTATTAGAAAATAATTATTTTGTTTGTTGTTTTTTTATTTTTCACGCTTAAAACCATACATTGACTTTAAACTACAAGAGTAGCTTCACCAACAGATGGAAAAGAAGTGTTTGTCAAATATTATTTGCGCAAAGCCCTATAGACCTGCCAAGCGATGCGTTGCGATGACGCACGTTTTCGGAATTTACACATTCCTCCGATCAGCCATCTCTATTCTGTCAGTCAAAAACTATCAACCAATTATCAGAATAAATTCAGGCAGTTTATTTAAACAACAAAAACCACACTTGAAACCCTCCGAAAAAAGGTTTAACATTTGCATAGCGCGGCTTTTGCCGGAAATAAATTCGAAACAAACATATCTCTTTTCCTCTGCCACTGTCAAATCATTCCTCGATTTGAATCAGCATGGCTGGGGTTTATTTGGAGCGGTTTGCCTCCTCTTGCTTTCCATTTGTTTTGTTTGTTTATTGTTGGTTTTTGTTCTTTAAGCATTGTGTTGTTTTTTATTCATGCTTTAAAGACCATTACATTCGACTAAACTAACAAGAGTAGCTTACAACAGAGGAAAAGAATAAATTTTGCACAAAAATTTTCTTTTTCTTCGTATGGTTAAGTACTCTTGAGTTTAGTCAATGTATGGTTTTAAGCGCTGAAAATAAAAAACAACAACAATGCTTAACAGACAACGAAAACCATACAATATACAAACAAAACAAATGGAGAATAGAAGGGAGGAGGCACGCTCACAAATAAAGCCCAGCCATGTGGCATTCAAGATCGGATGACATTGATCTTGACAAGTGGGCGCAGAAGGAAATAAGAGATTAATGTTTTGTTTCGATTTATTTCGGCAAAGCCGGGCTATCAATGTAAAACCTTTTTTTCGGAAGGGTTCAAGTGTGGTTTCTTGTTTTTGGTTTACATAAACTGCCTGAATTTATTCTGATAATTGGTTGATAGTTGTTTGCTGCAAGTAGAGGATGCTTGATGAGGAATGTGGTAATCCGAAAACGTGCGTTCCATCCAACCATCTTGCAGTCTATATAGCGGCTGCCCAAATTAAAATTTTGACAAACATTCTTTTTCCTCTGTTGGCTTTAAGCTACTCTTGTTAGTTTTAGTCAATGTGATTGGTTTTTTAAGCTGAAATAAAAAAACAACACACCAATGCCTTAAAGAACAAAACCAACCAATAACAAACGAAATTTAATATTTTGACAAAATCTTTCTATAGAAATAATATTTTGGCAAAACTTTCTATTAGAAAATAAAATATTGACAAAATTTTTCTATTAAAAAATCAATATCTTTGATAAAATGTTCTAATTAGAAATAAAATTTTTGGGACAAAATTTTCTAAGTGAAATAAAAATTTTTGTATAAAATTTTTCCTATAGGAACAATATTTGACAAAAATTTTTCTTATAAAAATAAAAATTTTGACAAAACATTTTTTATAGCATTTACAGTTTGAAAAAATTTTCTATAGAATATTTAGATTTTTTGACAAAAATTTTTATAAAAATAAAATTTTGACAACATAGTCTATTAGAAAAAAAAATTTTTTTAGAAATTTTCTATAGCGAAAACAATTTTTTGAGAAAATGCGTTCTGTATTAACAATAAAATTTTGACAACATTTTTCTATCAGAAAAATGATTTTGACAAAATTTTCTATAGAAATTAAAATTGTTGGCAAAATTTGCTTTTATAACAAAATAATACTTTTTGATAAAATTTTCCTATAGAAATAATAATTTTAAAAAAATTTTTCCTTATAAAAATAAAATTTTGACAAAATTTTTTCAATAGAAATAAAAATTTTGACAAAACTTTCAACAGATATAACATTCTTTATATAAATAAAAGTTTAACAAAATTTTCTATAGAAGTGTGTGATAATTTTTGGACAAAATTTTTCTATAGGAATAACAGTTTGGCAAACCTTTGTTTCTATTTGAAATAAAAATATTGATCAAATTTTCTATAAAACATAACTTATTTTTGATTAAAATGTTCTATAGAAATTAAAATTTCTGAACAAAATGTTTTCTTAGTCTCGCACAGATAAAATTTCGCGCCTGTAGAAATAAATTTGACAAAATTTCCTATAACGCAATAAAATTTTTTCGACAAAATTTTCTACAGGAAATAAGGATTTGAAAAAATTTTCGTATACAAATAAATTTTGACACAAGTTTGAAAACATATTCTCTATAGAAAATAAATATTCTGCCACAAAACTTTTTTCAACACAAGATATAAAATCACTTTATTTTAGAAGTAAATTTTGAACAAAATTTCTTATAGAAAATGATTTTTCTTTTACAAACTTTTTTATAGAAATACAATTTCTGACAAAATTTCTTATAGAACCATAAAATTTTTTGACAAAAATTTCTATTTAGTATAACATTTTGAGAAAATTTTCTATGCTTAAAAAATATTAGAGAAATTTTCTATAGAAGAACAACAAATGTTTAACAAAAAATCCCTATAAAAATAAAATTTTGATCAAAATTAGGGCTGTTTATCTTTAGCACTGCGCATATTGCTGAAGCCGTTTAAGGACTAAAAGAAAAACAGTCAGGTGACTTCGTTTATCCAGGGACAGTTTCCAAAGAAGAATATGCAACATCAGTCATTCACGTCTGTTTTAAAAACCAATCACAGAAAAATTAACGTGGAAGATCTTGCAGTTTTTTAGATGTATTGAAATGCTCCAAATTAGTAATAAATCATTTACTGCTCCGCTCTCCTCTCCCTCTCCGCACCCACTGTATCACTTTGAATTTTCATGTTTTTTGTGAAATTGGCTATTGTGAATCGAAGAATATCGTCACTTTACCCAAGAATACAATTCTGGGCAAAACATCGTTTCGCGGAACTTTTGCACTGATGAGATGTTCTCTTCCTGGATACGACACAACCAGCTTGCAACGATGTTCTGCGGCATAGCGCCAATACCAAATTGTTCGCATCCAGTTGCACAAAAGAACAACAGCCCTCAACATTGTCAATTCGTTAATAAAATTTTTAAGTTAAGTCTTTCTATCAGTTAATAAAAATTTGAGAAAATTGTTCTATAGAAATAAAATTTTTGACAGAGATATTCTATTAGAAATAAATATTCTTTTAGAAATTTTCTATAAAAATAAATTTGACAAAATTTCGTATAAACAAATACAAATGTCGCGCAAAATTTTCTATAGAATATTTAAAATGTTTTTGATGAAAATTTTTCTTATAGAAATTAAAATATTTGACAAAATTTTCTTTGATAATAAAATATTTGAGAAAATTTTCTATAGAATTAACAATTTTTTGACAAAATTTTCTTATAGAAATTAAAAATGTTGACAAAATATTTGCGATAGAAATAGAATATTGAACAAAATTTTCTTTGAAATAAAATATTAAGAAAATGTTCTTACTAGATATATAAATTTTTTGACAAAATTTTCCTATAAGGAAATAACAATTTTTGACAAAAAATTTTCTGTTAAAAATAAACATTGTTAACAAATTTTCGTATAAAATTAAAATTTTGACAAAATTTTTCTATTGGAAATAAAAATTTTGACAAAATCAAATAAAATTTGAACGAATTTTTCTTATAGTAAGAAAAATTTACTTGTCAAATAAATTTTTTTATTGTTTGTAGGTTTTTTGGCTAACAATTTCTCCAAACTTGGTACACTATGTTTTGGCTCGAATTGCCAGTTTGAGTTCGTGCAGCATTTTAAATGTCGAATTAAGTCTGTGTTTTGATTGGCATCGGCTGCCTGAAAAAGTGAATCAAAATTGTTAGCAACACCTCAAATGGTCCGAAAGGCCCACGATTGGTATCAAAAGTTTTACGCCCGGGAATGGTTAGTAGAGCAACTTGCTCGTGAGCTGAACATATGGGTGAGAATTTGGAGACAACACATATTTGAAAAATCACCTTTGGGACTAAAAAGTCGTTCAAGTTACAAAAAAGTCTGCAAGAGCTCAACCGATGCTACAAAAAAAGTTAGATTTTTTAAAGAGGCAAGTTCAGTTGCTTCGCTTTGCACGAAGTGACCAGTTACTCATTACAAGCTGTACGCGTATTTTGGCCCGTTGATTTGTTTACGTTTTTCATCCATTTTATTGTTACCGCGAGCTAACACTTCACTTAATACCAGGATAATCGAGCAACTGCTACGAGAAACAAAAAACAATTATTCGCATTTAAATGTTTAGGAAGGCTCCAACGAAAAGCTACTTGAGGTTTTTCAGCGAAATATAAAGCATCACGAATAACTGATTTCTCTAAGTGAATAAATCAGAATGCTTTTTGCTTAGGGCTTTTAGAATCGAATATAATGGGTATGTCACTGAAATACAATTCTAACAACTGTCGAATAGCTGTTTTGAAATGATAGCACTCTGAATATTGGTTGCGATACACTTATCAGCCACCACACTTTCGAAGGGTTTGTTACTGTAAAATGAAAATTTTTCTTTCAGTGTCTTCTTGTAAGTGCGATCATCACACGCATGCCGTACACCCGCTGTCATCCCATCAAGGGCAAGGGGTACGCATTGGCTCACAGGAAAATTCTGCTGCAGAGCCCATTCGATGTTTGGCTATTGGAAAATCATAGAGACACTTTTTTTCTTATAAGGCACATGTTGCTGTTCTTGTGTGACAACAACAGAGCACACAATGCGACGACGCAGCAGCAGGTTGACAGAAGCTACCAGCTCTCGTTACTCTTCAACGAAATGAAGAATCCTTAG
>PGFW01035068.1:1141-15704 GCA_003123925.1 Haematobia irritans | reverse complement strand
CAGTAAAAAGTTGACTTGCAAATTGAATCTTTTAATCAAATAAAAAAATAATCAGTAAAGAAAATAACTAGAAATAAGTTAATAACAAGTAATAATACGGGCTCGTAAGTTCGGCCGGCCCGAAGCTTATGTACCTCCACCATGGATGCGTAGAAAACTTCTTCTAAACACTGCTCATCCACATCGAAATTACTAATTGAGTTGCGGTAACGCTTGCCTGATTGAGCCTAGGTAAACTTAAAACCTCCCTAACACCGTCGTCTAAATTTATAAGTAAGTCCCATACGGTGGTATTAATTAAATTAAAATGACGCGATTAAATACGTATTACTTATTGGACAAAAATTTTCTATAGATAAATAAAGTAATTTTATTCAAAATTTTCTAATAGAAATGAAAAATGAAATTTTATGAAATAATTTTACAAATTTATAGAAATATAAGTTTTGGACAAAATTTCTATAGAATAAGTTGACAATTTTTGATAGAAAATTTAATTATATACAAAATTTTAATAAGAATAATTTAACAAATTTTTCTATAGAAATTACAATTTTTGCTAAGGTTCCATAGAATAATTTACAATTTATAAAAAAATTTACAAAATTTTCTCCGAAATAAATTTGACATTTTCTAGAAAGTTGGAGATTATATTTTGTCGAGTGTAACCAATGATTTGAACAATATTGAACCAATTTTTGTGTGATTGCGGATCGGCCTATATCGACTATTGCCGATATTGGCTAATGTGTGGAATGGTTGTTAGCGTGCCATATACTAACACTCTACATTCCAATTTTGGACCGGATCTGGATGAAAGTTTCTCCTCTCAAGGAGGGCTCCGGAGGTTCAAATCTGGAGAACGTTTTATAATGGAGAAGCTATTTATAATTTATGGTACCGCATATAGGACCATTTCCTGCACGGTTGTTTAGAGACCATTAATACTTACACCATGTTTTCCAATATTTCAACCGGATCGGAATGAAATTTTGCATTCCTCTATAGAGGCTCCTACAAGCCCAAATCTCGGGAATCAGTTTTTGGGGCTATATATAATTATGAACTATGTGGACCAATTTTGTGCATGGATGTTCAGATGACCATTATCAAACACCATCGATTCCACGATTTGAAACGGATCGGAATGAATTTTTGCTCCTCCAAGAGGCTCCGGAGGTCAAATCTGGAGAACGGTTTTATTATTTGTGGGGCTATTTATAATTACGGACCAATTCTCGGCCGAGGTTGGTTAGAGACCTATACTTACACCATATGTTCCAAAATTTCAACCGGATCGGATGAAGTTTGCTTCTCTAGAGGCCCCGCAACCCAAATTGTGAGCATCGGTTTAATATGGGGGCTTATTTAATTTATGGACCGATGTGGACCATTTTGCAATGGTTCTTAGAGACGAATATACGCAAATCAATGTATGCATCCAAATTTCAGCCTGATCGGATTGGGAGTTCAACAGAATTGCACCCGGACTCAGAATATTATAAGTACTTTATTGGGTTTTATAGAGGCAATATGTTGATGAGTTACAATACGGATATGGAAAAGGTTAATATACCCCATACCATGGTGGAGTGGTATAAAAAAAATTGAGTTTTGTCATCAAAAAATTTAACAGTTTTTTATGTGAATTATTAAAAAAATTATTGAATGTGAGGATTAAAGTTTTTAAACTTTACATAATTTGGTATTGTGTCACGAGCCAAAGACGCGCGAGAATTAAGTAAGGATACGTTATTAAGACACATTCTCTTTTAAATTGTGAGTTTTTGTTACTATGACCTCTAGGAAAAATATTTTAATTTTTCGGTTTTTTTTTGTCAGCTTTTTTTTTTATCTGTCAAAGTCCCTCTAAAGGCGGCTACGGTATACGACAACTTTATTTTCCAAATGTTCAGACTCGAACCTTTCCATGTAAATATTATGCTATGTTTTAAGTAAAACGGTCTTTTAAATAAAGCCTTTCTTTATTTCCAGCTCACATAGACAATTATTCATTGAGATTACTAGCATGTCTGATTTGTTCCAAAAACTCAGCCACATTATATAATTTCTACTTTAAGAAAAATATTGGTTAACTTTTTAGAAAATTTTAATCTAAAAATAATTGATCTAGTTCTATATACTCATAAAATCAAACTTCTTTGAAATGAAAACTTCTAGATATCATATACCTTTAATCGCACAAAATTAGAAAACGGAACGCAAACGCGCTGACATCACGGCCAGATATCATAGCTGAAAAATAAGTAAAATATTTTTTTGAACGAAATCAGAGAAAAATTTATTAGCCATAATTATTTTTTTTTCTCAATCGTTGTTTAAGAAAGTTTTGTAGTTTGAAAAAGAAAGAATAATGTGAGTTCAAGAATTGTAAGATTTCCTTTTAGTGTCATTGTCATACAAATTCAAGATGGGCCGTGTTAAACTAAATAAATAATAAATAAAATTAACCCATCCAAAATTATTAAAATAAAAGAATAACACAATAAGCAAACTAAAAAACAGCATGTTGACAAAAAAATATATTTGGACTTTAATAAGAGTCATTTCAATGGAAGGCAATAACAAAGTGGAGGGGAAGAGAATTCGTCAAGTTTTCAATATGCGGCACGTGAAACTTGAATATGTCTGTCATGTTAGTTGTTTGGTCGTTTTCGCCGTTTCACTTGTCTTTTAGTAAAGAAAAAGTAAACATACTTAGGTAAAATGCTGAAAAGTAACATAAGAATTCAAAATTTTAAGTCCGAAAAATCAAATGATCTTCAATCGCTTCTATTCAGGTTTGAACATTTTAATTTTTTAAATTTAATAAAAATATATATTATTAAATAACAAACATATTTTTTAAAAAATTTATTTTTAAGTAAAAACGAGAAATTCCAGAATTCAATAAAACATAATTGCTGTCGTATGATACGTTATCAGTCTTTTAAAATGGTAAAATTTTGGGATTTTTTTACAAAATTTTATTAAAAAAATTTCGCGAGTTTGTTGTTAATTAATTAAAAAATAGCAAATAATTTCTTTCCATTAAATAAATCAAAACAAAAAGAATATCATTTATTATATGTAAACTGTTGTATATTTCTTTCATTTAGAATGGAGGTGTATCTTTTTGGAAGTTAATAAAGTGTATGACTATCTGTAATTACTAGCATTGTTTCCCAATTTATGATCATGTACTGTTAGGACTTCATTAACACATAAGATAGTGGTTAAGATAAATTAAAATTAATAGGAATCTCCGAAAAAATATAAAGTGGACCACACGCAACATTAAAAGATTTCTTTAAAAGAAGTTCAGTCACACAATGAAACAGCAATATATAAAAGTCTAACATTTTTTTTTTCATTATTAGAACCACCTGTCAAAGTAGAGCAATAGTAGACTGGCGATGAGGGTAAGTAAGTTAATGATGAGTTTTTGCAGACCCGTATTTTCTGTGCCGGTTGGCCAGCCGGTCATACATAAAGTGAATTTCATGCTGTGTACGAAGTATCCGGTTTGAAAGAAGTGTTGGCCTGACTACTACACTCATCCGTAAAAAAAGAGTGACGAAGAAGGCAAAAACTTCTGAGTCTCTTTGTTATTGGCAATCAAGATGTTAAATGTAAATTGTTTGTTAATAAGAACAGCATGGCCGAAGCTCAAAGCTCAGTTCGGCATCGTCTGGAGGAGAGATTAATTAGATTTGACCATATTATTCATTGGAATGTGAAGTTCTAACATCAGCAGTGGTATTAATTAAGGTGTTCGGTTAGGAATGATAATGTTTATATAATTATTTTATGATTTAATTTTTTTTCCTTTATGTCCCAACTTTATCCTTGTTCTTGGCATACATTAGTTGAACATTTTGTGTGTGAATATGGCCGCATAAGCTTCTTGTTGTTTTTTTTTTTTTGCAGTTAAGAGCAACTCTAATAATGGGAGATACATAATTAGTGGTCTAAATCACAAATAATACAGTATGATTTGAATAAAATTTTACTGTATATTTTAATATCTTGATCGCCAGAGAAGTGGTAAATATGAGTTTGTGTGGATAGACATCAATTATTTAAGCTAATTAAGGTTGCACAGGAATGTTTGGGCATATGTTAGATAGAGAATATAACAGAAAGACTAAAGAAATGTAACCTTGAAAAGCGAGTTAGAAGCAAAATCCTCATTAACTCCAAATAACCAAAGCATTAGAAGGAATAAATAGGCGTAGCATCAGATAGTGGCGCAATCAGAACCAATTTAATTGTGATAGGCGGAATATTAAAATTGCGTTTTCTAAAACAACATATCTTGATAAAAAAATTCTACCGTTTTCTTAACTTATGTCAAGCTTTTCCATAAAAATGGAATTTTTGATTTTAAATTAACCTTGAATAGCAA
Organism: Haematobia irritans; assembly: GCA_003123925.1. Lineage (NCBI taxonomy): Eukaryota > Metazoa > Arthropoda > Insecta > Diptera > Muscidae > Haematobia > Haematobia irritans. Next base: position 11,296 of record PGFW01035068.1, on the reverse strand, counting down.
ATTCAGTGTTATATTGTTTGTACAAATACTTTTTTTTTTAATTTAAATTTCATCTATCATTTAAACCATTTAAAAATATTTAGCAAATTTATTTTTAATTCATATAATATAATTCGGAGTAATTTTTAATTGTTGTAGGTTTAATTCATTGTCAATATCATATAATAATTATTTTTATATAAATTTATTTCTAGTTTATTGAATCAAACAAATTCAATTTAAATTATATCAATTGACGAATCGATCAAAAAGTCAATAAGCCGAAAAGACTTACTTTGTAATACTTCAAAATTATATTTTTAGTTTTTTGTAGAGAATACGGAGTCACACAAAAATCGAAAAAAACTAGAAAATCAACTGATCTGAATTAATATTGAGTGTTTATAAGGAATCTCTTAATATCTTCGCATTGCGATATTTTTAGGTGAACTAAAAAGTTGTGCTTAAAAAAATTTAGAAGTCAAACTTTAATTGAAACGAGAACATGATGTAGAATGCATTTGTACGCGATAACTCATCAAGAAGTCGAGATCGCTGATAAAGTAACGTCATTAAATGTGCCGTAAATATTGAATAGCAAAAACTTTTTACAATTTTTTTAAAAAGCTGAAAGGTTGAGTTTTTCAAGTTTACGGAATAAGTCGATCTTTAGCAAAAATTGTGAAAATCGAGTTGTTTTCAAGTAGCTAAAAAATCTTTTGCGCGGACTCTCATTACAATCTTTAACACTCACCGTCTTAACTGCTTGCATCACAGAATTATTAGAATAATACGTTCTCACATACTGCAAAAAAAATATTGTAGTAAGAGCCAAAGATTTCGTGTGCTTAAAAATACGAATGCGAATTTGTTAGCAGCAAAGATGGTATTTCTCCTGTATTCAAAATTTTTTCCTTGTCCAAAAGTCGAGATCTACTGTTGCAATGGAAATCGTTTTGTCCCTATAGTTTAAGAGATTCGACCGTAAGACTGCGTATATTTGCATGTAAGACATTTTTGCTTGACGTGAGGTCAATTTGGGCTTTAATAATCTGAACAATTCTTTAAAATTAACGAAATGCGCATAAAATTAATACAGAATGCATAAAAGTGCTCAACTCGGAGATCTTTTTCTATTTGGCTCAGAATGCAATTATCTAAATCATTTTTATCTAAAAGGCAACATCTTTGGATCCTGGGTATGTTTTCTTTCTTAGTGCACAAGAAGCTTACAGCGAATTCAGCCAGGTTGGAGAATGCTAGGAAACGCTATGAAAAAGAAGCGCTATCAATCGTCCGATTCGGATTCTGTATACGTCGAGTTGAGCAAGCAAAATAATTAAGGCTTTGATACTGCATATGGTGGTTTTCCTTCCCTTTTGCATAAATTGCCTTAAATCAGTTTCTCTAAGGCCTGTCTTTCTTCAAAACACCATATATCGTTTATTAGGCTATTTCCCAAATTTCAATATAATATTTTGGCATCTAAGCATATTATTTTACAGAACATTTTATGTTCGAAAAACATAATTATGTTCAAACTATATTAACATATATGTCGCAAACCATGTATTAGTGCTAATATTATGAAACATTATATACTGTGCACTTAAAAATATTAGTGTTAAAAAAATTGAGTTCCAAACATATAAATTTTGCACGCAAGTATAGACTGAAAAACTAAGGCAGTGTGGCCCTGAGAAAGCCTGTTTGCATGCGGAGCAAATCTTGTCTTTTAGTGGTGTTCGTTCCTCGCAGATGGCAGTCGTTGCCCAGTGACTTTTCTGGGCTCTTTTCGTCCAAATGAGTACAGGCTTTTTGTCGCCCAGAATAAAAATATCTCAATTTAAATTATAATTCCTCACAAAAATTCCCGGAAAAAAATTTTGACAAATTTTTTCTGAAAAAATAAAGAAATGGGAATATGCGCAGAATGCAGTAAGCTTTTAAAATTGAAGAAAAAAATTATGAAATTATTGGTCATATCCGCTTACGAGTGTGGCAATTTTCGAAACACAGCACCACGAGTTTTTCGTTAAAAATCTTATCGAAAAAATCAAAATGGTCGCTATATTTATGCTTCAAATTCGACTAGTTTACATTTCTTTGAATTTTTTATAGACTGGTCTCAGATTCGAATTCGAATTTTTCATAAGTGGGCAAGAATCAATTAAATGACAGCTGGATAGTGACGCCCTCGACATCAAACTATAGATGTTTAAAGCGTCGACGTAGAATTGAACCGAGGTGGCAGCCCGAATGTATCAGGCTCACTTAGACTATTCAGTTCCATTGTGATACCACACGGTGAACTTCTCTCTTATCACTGAGTGGTGCCGCGATCCTTGTTAAGTAATGACCAGGGGACCTCTTTTTTTATAGTCCAGTAGGATCCGACGACGTGACATACCACATTGCAGTGAAACCACTGAGAGAAGCTTTGGAAAACTCAGTAAATGTCACCAGCATTCTAAGGTGGGATAATTCACCACTAGATATATATAAATTAGTGTCTCATGGATGTTTTTCGTGTGTTTTTAATACCTTAACAATGAAGCAGAATCGAACACCCACGACATTGTGTAGTGCAAGGCGGCATGCCTAACCATCAATTCACCAAGCAAAAAATTGAATACATACCAAATATTCCAAGTTAAAAAAGTATGAACTTGGAAGTTTGATAAACTATTTTACAAATTAATAAAATTAATTGATAGCTATTAAACCTTTTAATCAATTAGAAACGATTAAGTTAAATCTAAGTCAATGATTGACATTTTTTAACTTAGAAATATGCTGGCGATATTTTTTCCGTATGCCTAAAATTTTCTAAAGTATGAAGTTGAAATTTGAAAAGTACAATATATTGTTTTTTTTTTGGAAATACATTCTTATGTAAATTATTTAATTAAAATTTCACGCATTTCCATAGCAAATGTGTGTTTATTCGAAGATCTTATTCTTTAGAATTATCGAATGGTCTATCATGCCACCACAACACAAGCCCTTTTTTATTTGAAAACAACTCCGTTCATAATTTCGAAGTCATATTTATGTTAATGTTAACTATTACCTCTGCCATACCCATTGACACTTGTTGGTTGCCATGAAATTCTTGACTTTTTTGATGGTTACTTTTAGTCCATAAAACTGTCATGTTATAAAAAGGGGTTGTCAGTTTTTGTTTTTCTTTTTTGAGTTATTTCAAATAGAAAACGTTTCCCCCCTCCATAAATCTCGCCGAAATATTAGAATTTCTACAATATGGTTTTATTTTTATTTTCAAAAACCAAAATGTGAATGTTACCATGGTGGCCCTCATGATATTTTTTTTTCGGGAAACCTTTCCAATTTGAATAGTTCCTTCTCCAATTATTAAACAAAAATGAAGAGGGTTGTTTTCTTGTGTTTGCCTCTAAGTTACCTATATACAATTTAATGTTTTTGGTTTGTTTTTTTATGTATTTAATATTTTCATGGACTATAATAAATTAATGTTTTGATATCAAAACTATTAAAGTTAATGATTTGATTGTCTGCCAGTATAACTAGCAAATGCTTTTGAGGTGTTACCTTAATAGACCGAAGTATTTCATGGCGGTGAATGTTAAACTATTTTTGTTGTTATTTCTTTGACGTCGATTAGACAAGATGTATTTTTTGATGGAATTATAATCGAACCTTATGTATCTTCTATATTGCTTCAGCTATGATATCGATTTGGGAAGATGTTTTAGTAAATTAAATATTGGCAGAGCTAGATTCCTTTCGCCGCAGACAAAACCTGAAATAAAGTTTAGATATATGCACAAGGAAAATAATTTAATTTAAATTTAAGAAAAAATAAGAAAGAATGGTTTCACGGTAAAGTAAAGCGCCTTTCGGACTCGGCTATAAAAGGGAGGTCATTTGTGGTTAAGATAAAACGTAAAATTGAAATTTTAATTAAAAGAAAATTTAGGACACAAATCTTGGAAATTAGTGTCCCTCCGGTAAACTTGTATGTCTTTAAAATGAGTCAAATCTTCCTTAAAGTAAAGAAAAACATTTTTGATTTAAAGAAATCGTCTTTAAATGGACTGATCATAGGGTCTGAATATTTAGATTTAAGATAGAAACGCTTCAAATAAGGCCTAAGACTTATTTTGAGTATTTGATGCGTTTTTTGGTTTAATGATTCTTTTGAACATTTAAGAAAATATTTTTAAGGCTTCACTTATAATTTGATTTTACAACTGAATAGCCTTTAATAAATATAGTGTAAAACGAGAATCAACATATTTATAAATGAGATTTTTTTAATAATTAGTCCTGATCTGGATTTAAAAGTAGATAGGTCTCTAAAAAAAACTCTTTTATTTGAACGAAGCCGCAATATTTGGCTGGAATAAATACTAAATCATTAAGGCAAGCGTCAAAATCTGTAGATCCAAGTAAACTTGGTCTTTGCATGCGATAATACTTAAAAGTGATCTCAGTTCAAAGCCAATTGCATTTTATGTAGCGAATACCCATTTTAAAGTTCGAATCGCCATAACTCCACTCTTTGAAAAATTTATCAGCCTAACAACATTTCTCTATGAAAAAACATAATTGTAACAGTTTATTTTTTAATTGATATTGCAATTCGAATAAACAAATAAACCTGACTGATGAAATTTTATGTTTTTTTAATTAATTGTAAGATTGTGGTATATTCATAGTATAAGATAGCTTTCAGAGGAGAATTCGGAAAGTGGATTGGATAGACAATTAAATTGTGTCTGCATATTTGTAAATCAAAGACAACTATAACTATAATGCTGAACAAAACAAAAGAAAAATCGTATGAAAATTACAAAAAAAATTGTTTTCATTAAAAATAAAAAAATCTTTATAAAGTAATAACAAATCAATGAAGAATTGATTAACTCAATTAAGAAATTTATTGAGTTTCAACCGGTTAAAAAATTATGTATCAAGAAAATTTAACTTGATCGTTTTACATGCGAATAAAAATATTGACTAATATACAATGATTATCGCAACTTAAATTTTAGGACTTTTACGCGAATGCGTAAGGACATAATTCTTTAAAAATAATGACATTTTTAATTTAAAGAAATTTTGTAATCCTTATGCATCTAAAATTTATTTTTCATTAAAATTTAGACAGCAAATCTTGAAATTGCCTCTGTTGAAGTTGTAGATATTTGAAGTAAGGCAAATGTTCCTTAAAATAAAGCAAAAACATTTTTAATTTCAAAGAATCGTCTTTAACTCAAACTGACATATTGCATTTTTAAATTTAAGATAAAAACGCTTCAAATGTGACTAAAGACTTATTTTAAGGATTTGCATCTTTGGTTTAAAATTTTTTAGCATTATATGAAACGTTTTGTACTTTGAAGTTCTTGCTATAATGTGGATTTTGAAACTGGAATTTGTTTATGTACATGGAACTACCTTTAGTAATATATTGCAAACAGAGAATAAAAAATTCGATGAATGAGATCTGTTCTGCAATTTCAATTTTATCGATCCTAGATTTAAAGCCAGGGAGGTCCGTAAAAAAGTCTTTATTTTAAAGAATCCGAATCTTATGGCCTCGGAATCAATACCAAATCTTAAAGGAAGGTCAAATCTTTGGATCGCAAGTAAACTTTTTTTGAGGTACAGTTCAGCAGAATTTTGGATCACAAAAAATGCTCATCGATATATGCCCTATTTTCATAGCGAGGATATTTATTTCAAAAATATAAATAGATTTTTATATTAATTTCCTTTTCTCCATACTGAATGTGTTTTCTGCTTCTATTGTCGACTATAGGTTTCCTTCTTAAGTCTTCTTGTTATCATAAATATACCAGGGTTGTCTTCATCATGCTGTCATTTCTTCTTCCTTTTAAAACACTCTAATAGATACAACACGGAATAAATCCCATGATTTATAGTCATGTCTAATAAACTTTAATACATTCACGTTACAAATACAAACATTAAACATCTCTATCTTTATTTTAAAACAAAAATATATTTTCTCTTGCCTCCAGAATTATTTATATACATTTCTTTAGAAGACCAAAACCCTTAAGAAGAATACGCAGGTGACAAAAATGAATTAAAGTGCAATGTGTGGTGCGGCAATATAAATCCATCAGTCAATCCTGGGATACTACCTGTCGTTAAAATTTGTTCGATACATGCTAAAGCGAAGGTTTAAAGGAAATGAAACAAAAAACGCCAAAGGACAACCAAAAAAAATTGTGTTGTTTTTCTTCTCCCACAAAAAGACTCTGTAAGCAGAACGCTAGGAAGTATTTAATGAAAGAATTCTTGAGCATTTGAACCCAAGCAGCAAAACAGTTTGTTAGTAAATGGATTTTCATAGAGGATAGAGTTTTTGATATCAGTTTATGACGAAACAGATGTTAAAGTATTTACGGTTTAAAAAAAAGTATATCGCCTTCATGAATGAACATAAATTTACGCATATATCTCAATATTAGTTTTCAGTCAGGCCCACTTATTTAAAAAAAAAAAATGTTGCGTGTTTTCTGCTTCAAAAAGAAAAAAATGCATTTGATATCTTATGATGACCATCATTTCTTTAGCTCTGTAAACTTTCTGCATATTCCATTAGTGTGTGGTCAAATTTTATAAATCATGTGGATTACTTTAGCAGATTTGTTCTGTAGTTTCTTGAAAGAACGGCAATCATGTTCTTTCCGCCCTAACACTTTGTGCTAATTTATTCAACCGACAAGGGAAAAAAAACGGAATTGACTTTCAAAAAATGTTTCTGTTTGAAATAACCACTCCTACAGGCCATTATATGTTTATTGAGTAGTTGCATCCAAAAACATAAACACAAAACGCATTAGGCTTACAAGCCACCAAATAAGATCGACGACGTATAGCGGCTGTTTAAAAATATGTACAATATTTTCTTTGCTGGGCATAATAACTTTAGCGGAGGTAATGGCCATTAAAGAAACAACCTAATTGAATTGCATGATTAAAATTGTCAAAATGCACTACATACGAGCGATTCCACAATTGAACCTGATTTAATCGCAATACTACTTACATTGTAAGCCAAGGACGAAATACAAAAAGATTGAGGTTTTTTTTTTTATAAAGGTTTCGATTGCAACGGAACACATATTTCAACTACAAACGCGATTTTTCTGTTGCAATGCTGTTAAGAATTTCTGTGCGTTGAACTACATGAACAATTTTAGATTAAATGTAACTTGACATAAAAGTGGTATTTGGCAACTCTGTATATACGTGGGGAAACCCGAATGAGATCAGTATACATAAAGCCGAAGATACCATGAAAATAAGTAGAGGATGAGAAGCTCTGAATGAACCACAAAGAAAAACCGGAAGATCTCTTATAGCTACTGAAGGGAAAAAAAGACCGACGATATTTTTATAGCCGATTTATGTTAACTTTATTTTTTAGTGATAAACAACTAATGACAAATTAGTTGACTATAGCTTAAAGATTTTACAAAATGGTGAGAATTTTTTTTCTTTATTTTAGTTATTTTTCGCGTACTTGTAATGACGTGAATTAAAAAATGTGTAAAAAGATATTTTATTATAATGAAGTACACTTTTTTCTGAGTTATATTGACGAAATCAGTGCATATTTTCCCAAAATGGAAGAAGTATATTTAAATTTTGTCTGTCTAGAAGCTTCATAATAGGCTACTAAAAAATGGTTTTAAATAATTTTGGAATTCCAACTTTTTCTCTAAATATAAAATTCTTATATAAAACAGGAAAGAAATGATTATTTTTAATAAACGCTTCTTCCAATTTGACAAAATTATTAGCTTATTTTATCACTAGTTGCAATTTCTAAATATTTTATGTTAAAGATTTTCTAATAAAAATCTAAATTTTCTTCGTGGTTTGTCAAATTTTTTCGTGGTGTATGGTAGGCAACTTCCAATTATAAGGATCGTTAGGTTATCAGAATGATGACTTTTCCCCACTTTTTCAAGAAATGTCGGTTTTTGCCTTTCTAAGGAAGGCTACATCACCTCAACTATTAAGATTCAATTTTGTTTGTTACCACTAAAGCTATCGATTCTGACAACATCAAAAAGTCATAGTTTATTATACAAGATTTTTGAAAATACAATTAGTAAAATTACGAAAAGTCGTAAAAGAAATATTAAGTAACCGATAAAGAAATAAATGATTGTACACTCCAAATTATATATATCATAGTTATCAACAGTAGTTCATCCTCTACTGTCTAAAACTTTATGTCTTTTAGAAAACATTTCTTTTAATTTTTTTTAAGTATTGTTTGATCATTTAATTATTCAAATGAATTGCCAAATTTTGAATTTCTACAAATTTTTCAACCGTTACAATTGACATATTTTTTGTATAACAGATTTAAAATTAATTTGTATCTGTTAATGTCTGAATTATATATGCGATAAAAATTAAGTGTGTAAAACCGAATACCGCATATCATCCTCTGAAGTACAAAACTTAAGAATTTACCTTCACTTGCACTTCGACTACCAACTGGTGAGGGCCACCTACTATATAATAAAAGGATTAATTCACTTGACATAATTCTGTGTTTATTCTTCTTTCTACCCACGTAATAATATTCTCAATACGGATGAATTTTTGATACAATAGGAATCAAGTCGCTTTCCGCCCACAACTCCAGTCTTGATATTGGTGCGCAGTCATTCTCACTCCTCTCGTGATTTACAACGACCCGCAATACAGGTCAACATTTTATTTCCACTCGTCGTTGGCCAGCAAGTGGGTGATAGTACAAGATCCAAGGATTGCACTCCTGGCTTCCACGATTCGTCTCTTAAATCCCACTCCTCTCTCCCTTCCCAAAACTCCACTCCTTTCGGTTGCTTTGATCATCTGTCTCATACTCCCTCCAATACACACACCCTCGCATCATCCTAACATTCTGTTCAGCACTCTCCACTCAAATCGTGACAAAATCATTTCTCCCGATCTAACTCCTTAATTCAACTTATTCTGTACGGCCGAATTCGAAATTTATAATTTATTTAATTCATAGCTACGCTCTTTTCTAAGTTTTCATTATCATTAACTACAATATAGTGCAGATTGAACTTATTTCTCAATTTATAAAGTTGTATGCCGTTGTGCGCATAATCTAGTTTCTTCTACCTGAAAATCCAATCTCTAACCATTTTATTTCAAATCATTTTTTGAGGCGCGAAACATCAAAAGTTATCTAATCAGCATACTTTTTGTAACAGAATTAACATCTGAACTTAACAAACATTCATGCTACTAGCATATGGCCCTAAATGCATTTATCATAAATACAAATACTTCACCTTTAGTTTTTTTTTTGTAATAATAAAATTGACTGTGGGCGTTCTTATTTTAGTTTTTAATTAACTCATAAATTCGCCGGCAAAGTTTATAAAAACAAACAAAGAAAATACACAGCATATAAAAAGCAAACATAAAAGAGCCGAAAGCACGTGCTATCGTTGATGACTTATTTAAACATCAACTTCCGTTTAGAAAACACAATCACAAAATTTTACCATGATTCTTAGCTATTTTCTTGTTACTTGTTTTAATGATATAACCTTAAGGAAGTTCATTTAGCTTCGTTGTTGTATTCTTTCACATTGCTTTCCTTTCCGTTTTAATGGGCATGTTAATGTTCACAATTATAGGGATTTATTTAGACTTCGACAGCGGATATGCCCCAGGATTATTGTTGTGCCCAATGACGTGAAGAATGATCTTAGTTTTATTTCACTGTATGATACATTGATTGAATATTAATTTAGGTACGGGAATTCATATGAGAAGATATACCATGACAAGCAGTTTCTTTTGTAAATTATAATCTGTTAGAACTAAGAGTAATGTTAAATAGCAGGCAAGAATCAATGATGATGATGTGTAACTTTCAGGATTTTTGAAATTTATTCACTAAAAGAACCATCTTTAAATTATGAATATTTTTTTATGAAATTTTTTATTACTTGTAGAGTTGTTATGGCAAATAGTTCAAAATTGTCTGGATCTAAAATGAATCACCATTTCTATTTGAATGAAAGACAAAGAATACAAACCGGGGTGTTTACATAATCGAAAGATTTAGAGACCACAAAACTTTTTAAGTACATTCAACCCAGTTTGGTGTCT
>PGFW01035058.1:789-12164 GCA_003123925.1 Haematobia irritans | reverse complement strand
AAGGCGAAGACCTTCCCCAGCAAGGAAAATATATGACCAATATTTTCTGGAATTCACAAGGTGTCATACACACCGAGTAGGGTAAAACTTTTTTTCCATAATAAGGTACGGGCACACACCTCTCACCTTGCCATAGTGAAATTGGACGAATTAATTAAACCAATTAAAAAATTAAAAAAAAAACAACCGGAAGAAAATTAATTAATTAAGTTTTTATCATTAATTATATATGTAATTAAGAGAGAAGTAAATTGTTGACAAAATGTTAATCGAGATAAATAAATTTTGACAAAATTGTTCTGATAGAAATAAACTTTGAGTCGAATTTCTACAAATAACATTTTAGACAAAATTTTCTAATGAGAATAATAGTCTGTGACCCAATTTGTCTAATAGAAACATACAATTTTGACAAAAGATTTCTGTTAAGAAATTAACATTTTGTAACACACTTTTCTATAAAAATAGAATTTTTGAAAATCTAAGTAACTAATTTTGAAAAACGTTTCTATAGAAATAAAATGTTTAACAAAGATTTTCTACTAGTAAGATAAAAATTTAACAAAATTTTCTTTATAGACAGAAATTTTTGAAAAATTTGTAAATAATATATTGTTGAACAAAACATTTTCTATAGCACCATATAAAAATTTGACAAATTTTCTATAGAAACACTAAACATTTTGAAAAAATTTTCCTATAGAAATAAAATGTTTGATAAAATTTTCTGATAGAACTAAAATTTTAACAAAATTTTTAGTAGAATCACAGAATTTTGACAAAATTTTCTATAAGAAAATAAAGAATTATTTGAACGAAACTTAGTTCTATAGAAGTCTAATATCTGTTGACCAAAATTTTCTATTGAAATAAAAGATCTTGATACAATTTCTCATAACTGGTTTGACAAACGATATTTTCTATTAGAGATAAACACTTTGACCAATATTGATGTATGGAAAAACAAACCATTGACAATATTTCTAATAGAAATCAAATTTGATAAAAGTTTTCTTAATAGAAATAAATAAATTCTAATAATATTATTAGTATAGACATAAAATTTTGACAAATTTTCTATCGAAATAAAATTTTGCACATAAATTTTCTAATTGAAAAAAATATCGCCTAATGAAGTAAAAATTTTGGCAAAATTTTCTATAGAAAGTAAAGTATTCCATAGAAATACAAATTTTGAAAAAAATTTCTATACAAATAAAATGTTGACAGACAGTATTCTATAGATAAATAAAATTTCATATTTTATTGTTTTGATCTCCAGCTGTTAAACGCATATGGTTGACTAAACCACAAGAGTAGCTTAATAACAACCAGAGAAAAACGGCAATGGTTGTTAAAGCTGAGATAAACAATCGAATATGATGCGAAGTACACAACCAACAATAAGAAACAAAAAACGAATGAAGTAAGAGAGATACACGACTCAAAATAATACCCCAGCCAACTTCAAATACAAGATGGATGATTTGACAGTGGCACAGGAAAGAGAAATGTTTGTGGGAAAGAATTCTATTTCGTCAAAAGCGCACTATGATAAAACCTTTTTGGGCGGAAGTTCAAGTGGGGTTACTTCTGGGTTAGTGAAACTACGCCTGAATTTATTCTGATTATTAATTAGGGTTTTGATCGTTGTTGTTGCAGCGAATGCTGAAGGAGCGAGATGTTGTATATATCCGAAACAGTGCATCCATCCAAGACTTCTTTGAGTCTTATGGAGCGTTTGACCCAAAATAATTTGATAACCATTAATTTTCTCCTACTGTTGGGTTAAGCTACTCTTGTAGTTTAGTCGAACGCAATTGGGTTATTAAAGGCTGAGATCAAAACAAACAAATATGAATTGGAAGTATCAAACAACAATAAAAACAAAAAAAACATAAAGTAAATTTGAACAAATATCCTAAAGAAATAAAATGTTGACAACACGGGTTTACTATTCACTAACTACCAACATTCTTGACAAAATCTCTTCTCATACGAAATCAAATCTTTGACGAAAAATCTTCCCTATTACCCAATCAATGTCTACCACCAATGTTCTCTCAATAAACGACACAACTAATATTTTGAAAAAATTTTTCCATAATAGAAATAGAAATTTTGGCAAAATTTTAATAAAAATAATAATGTTGAAGAAATTTTCTATAGCGAAGAATATATTTTGACAAAAGTTTTTCTATACAAATAAAAATGATTGGTACACAATATTCCTTATACAAATAAAATTTTTAACAAAAATTTTCTAATTAGAAATAAAATATTCGTTATACGAAATAAAATTTTAGTAAAATTTTCATCTAGAAAAAAAATTTGCAAAAATTTTAAAAATAGTTCTATAGACAAAAAAAAATTGACAAAATTTTCTATAAGAAATAATATTTACACAAAAATATGTCTATAGAAATTAAAATTTTGTACACATGCCCAATCTTCTATAGAAATATAACTTTTTAATGTGACAAATAAAATGTGTTTTTGTTTGGTAATTTTTTGCGGCTAAGAATTTTCTGCATCAAATTTTGGATAGATTAATTTTTCGCCACTCAGTGTAGCCACAAATGCGTATTGAGGGAGCGTTGTTTTAATCATGTAGATAGCACTCATACGTCCACAAGTTTCTATGATTAATATTCAAATCAAAGAGATTTTCGTAAATTATAAATAAAAACACCAAAGAATTTGTTTATTCATGGAAAGATGGTATATCAAGAAAAGATTGTCATCGCTAACAAAAATGGAAGGACGAAGATTAGTGAAAAAAGAATTTGGATAATAAAGCACAATATTCGTTTATCATATTAATGAATTCGCAAATGCACATGCAAACACGAACTTTTGACTGTAATATTTTACAATTTATGATATAGATCTGAAATATCGACTTCTGATTCGAATATTCGATTTTTGCCAACAAATCAATATACAAATTTTGACAGCAAATAAGCCAAAGTTTCAGACATAAATTATGTGACATTAGGTTGATGAGTTCTGGTGAATTCTTCTATTAAAGGGGTTTCATTCTTTGCTGAATCAGTCGAAATTACTCGATAGACCGCGGATAATAACCGACAAATTTTTTTTTTATAATTTAATCCCAGTATAATGCGACGCAAGTACAACATGTAGTAACCTGTTATTCAGGTTTTCTCGTTTTACAGTGCTTTACATTTTCTAAATACTACTTGTTGTAGTTGGTGTCTAAACAGGACAATAAACGCGGTCGCAATTATTACCGAGTCATATTTCCGAAGTTATCCTGAATCATTCAATATTGAAAAATCGTCCTTTGTAAACTTTTGTGAGCTAGCGGCTTAAAAAGATATATATCTTACACAATTCATATTCACCGGTTGTTTATGTTTCATAAGCGGTGCTTTTAAAATTATAATGACATTATCGTCACAGAGAAAATAACAGCGTTATTCATGATGAACATATTTTGCATTATTTGCCTTCAATTCAGGCATGTAACTATTCATATAAAAGTCGATTTTGGATAGAGTCTTAAGAATTTTAAGTATTGTTTTAAGCGACTAACCGTATTAATTTTGTATTTTTATTGTGATTTATAACCATTTTTCTTGGAAGCATCTAATTAAAGTTAATAATATTTTGTATATCCTCTACAGCCATAGGATGGGGGTCATATATTAAATTTGTCATCTCCGTTTGCACCATCGGAAAATATTGCTCCTAGAGCCATAAGATAATATATTAATTCCTGGTCGTAGGTGGAAATTCTGAGTCGATCGAGCATGTCGGTCCCGTCAGTAGCCGTTCTGTTGGAAATACGCGCTAACTTAGCGAACGAACAAAGCTATCGAACTTGAAACTTGGCGAACAAGTAGTTGTTATTGATGTAGGTCGGGTGTAATTGGAAATGACCATATGAGTCATCTCTTTTACGTAATAGCCCAATATTAAATTAGGACCCAAAAATGTTGGATCTGCGAACTCTCTAAAGTAACAATACTTATCAATGCCACGATCCGGTGAAATTGTACATGTGTTAGTCATAAATTGGTCGCTAATAACCATCGCAAAATTGGTTCCAGCATACGGTCCATAATTTATATATAGTCCCCATATAAACGGATCCCAGATTTGGCTTAATCGGGCTCTAAGCTCAGAAGCAAATTCATAACCGATGAGTGGTACATGGTGTAGTATATGGTTCGTCACAATTCGTGCAGTCAATTGGTCACATCGGTTACATAATTCTATTAATACCCCCAATATAACCGATCACAGATTTGACCGGTCGGATGCCGCTCAGAGCAAATTCATATTACCGATTGACGTGAAAATTTGGTAGTGAGGGTACATAATGATTCGGCCTGGCCCTGCAAGAGGCGCCGGACGGTCAAATATTAAAAAACACATACCAAATATCAACTGAATCAGATGATAATTTGAGTTTGCCAAGGTACAAATCTGAGATCGGTTTATATGGGGTTGTACTAAACTATGGTTTTATAACTATGCACGCGATGTGGAACAATTAATGCATGGTCATTAAGAGACCATTTCTACAGAACTAGTCTGAATTTCAGCCGGTATCGGATGAAATTTGTTTCTCTTGAGAGGCTCGCGCTAAGCAACTGCGGAGGATCGGTTTATATGGGGCTAATATATAATATATGGAACGAATGTGGACCAATTTTTGGCATGGTGTTAAAGACTATATACTGAACACCATGTAGCCCAATTTCAGCCGGATCGTGACGAAATTTGCTTCTCTTAGAGCTCCGAAAGCAAATCAGGGGTACTCGTTTATAATGGGGACTATAATATAATTATGGACGATTTTGCATGAGTTGTTAGTAGACCATAATTATAACACATGTACCAATATTTTTGGCCGGGAATCGGATGAACAATTTGCGCTTTCTATAGTGGTATAGTCAAGCAAATTATGGGGTCGTTTTATATGGGGATTATACGGTAAAGGTGGGACGAGATACATGGGCCGATAATTGCAATACGATGCCGACCTAACACTCAATAAAACAACTACTAACACTATCAAGATCGAAAGCGTTATTTCGTTCGAGTTTGCGGTGATTTCAAAGACGGACGGAACGGTCATGCTGCAGATGCGAGTCAGAATTTCACCACGACGGCGCAGATATAGTATAGCTTTTCAATGGGCGTCTTATATCGCAATATATTGATGTTGTTACAAAGGAGATACAAAGTTAATATACCCCATCCTATGGTGAGGGTATACAAAAATTGTTTTAGTAAATGGAAAACACTTTAAATTCTTATTGATTATTGACTCGCCTGGTAACATTTGCAAACTGGCTTCCAGACTCAAATGGAAATCGACGTGTCTGGCCCCATAAATTTCCCAATTAAAAATGCGACTTACCTTTGTTGCATTTTTCGTTTTTATAAACTTATTCATATACGAGCAATAGATATTGCGGATTCTTCACGAACACCCAATATAAAGTAATCATACAATTTTGAATCACATACCAATTTTTCTAACCGAAAAAGTTTCCGAATATTCTTGATCTAGTTTATGGTTTGTAATGCTGATTCTAAAAATGTTTTAATTTATTCTTTCCCTGAATCAAGCGAAATTACTGTCGAGAGGTAATTAAATAATTTCCGTACATAATATAATTTTTTAATTTATTATAAGTGCACTCGGGAAGAACGTGAAACTAATTACAACCAAGAGAATATCACTATTGGCCGAAAATGTTAAGTTAGCAACCTTCAGGGAATTTTAAAGACCAAACCATGGCACAGCCTAATGCGGGAGATGTACACGTTGTAGCGTGATAGGTCTTTTATTTATGTTATTAGTAACATTAATAAACCTTAATTTAAATTTCATTGACTAATCAAAAAAAAGATATCGAAAAATTATCAGTGGGCATGGATTATAATGCGAATTTAAATGATAATTAAAATCAGAAAAAAAAAATTAACTAGATCAGCTAAGAAATTCGTATGTTGTTTTTGAAATTATAACTTGGGCAATGGTGAATCTGCATTTATGACGTCAACTTTTCATTCCGCGCAGTTTTTGACTGTCGATTTTTTATTATTTTTTGGTTCGGCAATTATGGGGAAGTTTTTTTTCATCGTACGAGAGTAGTTATATATGAAAAAGCGTGTTCACGTTAACCGATGCGAAGTGACTTAAGCATATTATTGATTACATTTAACCACATCATTTTTGGGGTTTTATAGTGAATATATAGTTATTTATTGGAAACCAATTATGAAAGAATATATTCGGAAAAGTTTTTTGTTTTTACATTTAATACTTTTAATTAGTTAAGAATTTGTATGAAATAATTTGAAAATGCAATTCTACTGAATGCTTTGCAATTGGCTCTGGCACCTCCCATTCAATCCAGTGTACCACAATTGCGTCTGATTTGACAATTAGTTTATGAATAAGCAAAAATTGTATACGTTCACGAATTTACTAATGATTCTTTAAATTGAAGGACTTTTGTAAATTAAAAAGAAAAACACCAGTAAAATTCCAAGTATTTTTTTTTCATTGAAGGATGATCTTAAAGAAAAATGTCATTACAAAAATGAAAAGGATAATTGTGACGAAAAAGATTTGCTTAATAAAAATGGAAAAATATGAATAAACTCCATGAAATATTAAATAAATAATATTTACAAAATAAAAATATTAAATAAAATAAATACAGTTAACAAATTAATATAGTTAGACTTCAAGAAAATTTTACATTTTAATTAAAGTCTTTACTTTAGCCATTATGATAACAATGAAAAAAAAAAAATTAATGCATTTTTGGACTCCTATGGTATCAAATATGTACTGAAAGCCTTCCGAATTATACATTTGAAATTGACTATTTTTTTATATACTCTAAAAATTAATATCTGAGAATTACTGTTGTCTATGATGTTAATTCATATTAATTTTATAATTTCATTTTTGTATGTTAACCACTTTTGTGAAATACTTAGCGCTTGAGTTCAAATAGCAAATTCAACCAAACATAATCCATTGCCACCAAAGGAATGAAGAAATGCTCTCAAGTTATTTTTGGTTTTGTGGAACAAATATGGAAAAGTAACTAAAGAGTAGTATTAACATTAAAGAAAGAAATAAACAAAAAGCTCCAATGTGAAATGAAAAAATGGAATAATGTTTATGCAAAAAAACACTCGTCTTTAGTGCATACTCTATGGCTAACAATGTTGAGAGAAACTGATAAAAGTTCGAACTTTGTATGGCAGGATAGAGTTATATTACAAAGGGCAAGTAAATGTCAAATGTAATACTCATTTTATAAAAATTAAAAGAAATAGGCTAAATCAAAAATTTTTTAGGCTAAAAGTGCTAAAGTTTTTTTTTGGGTAAAATTCAAAACTAAATTGTTAAAAATCAGTTACTCCGATTTTTTATAAATCTCAATTACTTTATATAAATGAAATGTTAATTGAAACGCGGCGATTATTTGTAAATTTAGCGACAGTTATTGAATTATTATTTTTTAACATCAAAACTATTTTTTAATAGTTTACTTTAAATTATTTTATAAATATCAATTATTAAAATCAATGAAATGTTTAATTGAACGGGTATTTGATTAATAACCGGCAGTTATTAGGCTTATATCATTATCAGCAATCTCAATTAAAAAAGTAATAGCCATAGAGTTCGCCAGAGCGAATCTTATAGTACCCTCCTACATGAGGTAAGAACTTCTACTAAAAGCGGTTATCCCAAAATTGAATTACTTGGGTTGCGCCGATGCAAAAGGCCTCAAAATTTTATTATCTATCATCTTCTAAAATGGTAAGTTGAGTCCATTGCGCGATATAGTTAGACAAACTAAGTTCTTGGACGGTATAATTATAAGAGAAAATAATAGATCGATATGAAAACTTTTGTTCGGTGATTATAGACCACGAATTGAAATATGGGAGTCGCTTTATAATGGGGCTATATACAAATTAATGACACGAGTCTACAAAAATTACATGATTTTTTACTGTTTGGTGATTGAAAGAGTTAGGTTAGGTTATGGTGGTAGCCTGCAGTATCAGCTCACGAACTATCACTCATTGTGATAACAATTGGTGAGCTTCTCTCTTATCACTGGAGTGGCTGCCCGAGTTCCATGTTAGCTCAATGAACAAGGGACCAGCTTTAGAAGCTGAGCCAGAACTGGCGTTCCACAATATGCAGTGAAACATCTTAGAGAAGCTTTAGAAACCCTTTCAGAAAATCCACCAGCGTAAAAACTTTTTTGGTGTTACGGATCGAGGCAGGAAATCGAACCCAAG
Organism: Haematobia irritans; assembly: GCA_003123925.1. Classification (NCBI taxonomy): domain Eukaryota; kingdom Metazoa; phylum Arthropoda; class Insecta; order Diptera; family Muscidae; genus Haematobia; species Haematobia irritans. The sequence continues at coordinate 3,845 of PGFW01035058.1, read as the reverse complement.
ACTTGGGGTATTGCAAGGCGGGAATGTAACATCGGCACCACGGTGGCTTCAGAAGAATTTGCAAAACATAATTCTCACAACTAAAGGTGCTTAATAACATTTATCGCGATAGAAATAACATTTTGACAAATTTCTACAGAAAAAATGTTGACAAAGATGTTAATATAGAAGAAAAATTTTGAAAAAATTTTCATGGCAAATAAAATTCTCTGACAAAATTTTCTATAGAACTAAATTGTTGACCAAAATTTTCTATAGAATTATATTTTGACAAATTTCCTACAAAGTAAAATTTGAAAAAATGTTCTATAGAAGCGAAATTTCTTGAAAAAACATTTTATAGAATAATTTTGAGTAGATTAGGTTTTTTTGGCTCGAGTGTCCCATGCGTGATTTTTTCGTGATTGGGGCTCGTTATTGGGGGCTTATATATAATAACTATAGAGTTTCGATAATCGGACAATTTTGGCATGGTTGTTATCCGGCATATAATAGACGCAATGTACACAAATGTCAAACGATCGGATGAATTTTGACGCGCTCAAGAGTTCAGGAGCAAAATCTGGGGAGTAGGTTTATATGGGGCTATATATAATTATGGACCTGATATGGACAGCAATACTTGGCATGGGTTGTTAAAGTACCATATACTGTAACGACGTAACAAGTTCAAGGACCGGATCGGATAAATTTTCTCCTGCAAGAGGCGCACGGGGTCCAATTGGGGATCGTTCTTATGATGTGCGTTCTATATAAATTATGGACGCGATATGGATAATTTTGCATGGTTGTTAGAGACCGTTATAACTAATACCAAATTACAAATTTTCAGACCCGAACGGATGAATTTTGCTGCCTCTAAAAGAGGCTCCGGAGGTCAAAATCTGGGATGGTTTATATGGGGCTTATATAATTTGGCCGATATGGACCATTTTTGCATGGTTTTTAACAGAACCGTATAGTAAATACCATAGTACCAAATTCCAGGACTGGATCGGATGTAATTTCTGCTCTGAAGAGCCACGAAACACATTGGGGATCGGTTATATGGGCTATATATAAATTATGGCACCGAATATAGACCAATTCTTCATGTTGTTAAAGACCATATTTAACACATGTACAAATTTCAGCCGAATCGGATGAATTTTTGCTCATCTAAGATCGCTCGGAGTCAAATCTGGGGGATCGGGTTTATCTGGGGGCTATATAAGAAATTATGACCCGATATGGACGTTTTTTGCATGAGGTTGTTAGAGAACGTCAACTAATACGATGTACAATTCAGCGATCGATGAATTTGATGCTTTAGAAAGATTCCACAAACCACATTGGGTCGGTTTTATATGGGGGCTATTAGATATAATTTATGGACGATATGGACGACCTTTTTGGCATGGTTGTTAGATGACATATACTAACACATGTGACCAAATTTCAGCCAGTGGATGAAATATGCAGTCCTTAGAGGATCGCAACAAATCTGGGGCCATTTATAATGGTTACCATAAGAGTGGGCCGCTTAATCTAAAAGCTGGGCCGATTATGGCCCATTTGCAATACATACCGACCTAACATCCATACATACTTTGTGCAAATTAAGTAGATAGTAGTTCGTTCGAAAAGTTAGCGTGAATTTCAACAATACGGAACGGACGTGTTTAGATGCGACTCAGAAATTTCACCACGACCAGAATATAAAATACTTTATGGGTCTTAGAGCAATAATTTCGATGTAGTTACAAAGAGGCATGAAAAGTTAAAATAACCTACCATCCTATAATAAGGAATCAAATATTGCTTTACAAGTTTAAAGTGATCAGTTTCAGTTTTGGAATGAATTCACGATCTGGTACTGACAAGACGGCTATGAAAGACCGCAGACGTAAGAAGTAGCCCACTTTTCAAAGAAAGCATGGCTAATTTTTAGGAACGATCAATATATGGGACAATCAACGAGTGAGAACTCCATTGAAGGCAGACTCTAAAGGAAGGCGAGACATTCCAACAGAAGGAAAAATAGTATGACAGCATTGATTTTCTGGAATTCAAAAGGTGTATAACATCGAGTAGGGTAAACTTTTTCTTCCATAATAAGGTACGGGCACACACCTCATCACCTTGCATACTGAAATTGGACGAATTAATTAAACATTCAAAAAATTAAAAAAAAAAAACCAACGGAAGAAATCATAAGGTTTGTATAAATATATATATGTAATTTTTTTTATCAACATTATTTAATTTATTTGTGATTGGTACTATCATTTTCGTAGATAGACACACTGAATCTAAAAAGATTAATTGAATCAATTATATATTCAGTTATTGAATCACAAAAAATAAATTTGTGTACAGGTTTCGATATGATTTTGTATGTTTAAAAAAATTGTAACTGTTGTCCTCAGACATGATTTTTTTTTGTTAAAATAACTATTTTCGCTACTGATCTTCTAATCACATTTGACAATTTGATTTTTTTTTTAATGTAACATCACAATCGATTTTCAAGATTTTGTCTAGTTAATTACAAAAAGAAAAGATTTTTAAAAGCGCTAAATTATATATTTCACACAAAATGTTTTCAATTTAAAACGTCCAATTTTAATATTTTTTTAAATATGCGAATGGTAAATCATGACAAACAAACAAGAAATTGCATTTCTCTTGCATACCAATTTTTTATTTCCTACATTTATGTCAAATGGCACTTGGTCAATCAATGCTCTAAAATTTATTATAAATTTATTAAATTCTTGTTTCTTAAATTTATTCATATATGTGCATTTCAATAAAAATTCAGAGGAAATAAATTACAATAATCCAATAAACTAAAAAATAATTCTAGAAATAAAAATGTTAAGAATTGAACAAATAAAAACTGTCTAAATTTCTCTAAAATAAAATTCATGTACTCAACAGTTAGACAATACTGGCGCACATCACCACAATCCAAACATGAAATACGAGTTATTATTTGTCCATTGAATCTTTTCTGCAGAAAAATACGCAAGAAAAACATCAGACAATGGATAATAACAAATGATTAAATACAT
>PGFW01035048.1:4012-22681 GCA_003123925.1 Haematobia irritans | reverse complement strand
AAAACGTAAAAACAGAGTGACATCATGTTTTCTAGAGGGTTTGAGTCTAATCGAATAATTTATCATTCGAAGGTCTAAGAGAATTTCTTTTGACCAGTAAAAAGCCAGTCTGTCCCTTTTTTTTGCTTAGATGGGATAATGCTAAAATCTTTAAAAATTCTTAAGGAATTTATGCGAAGCATAGATGTTTTTCCCGTTTCCAGATTCTTGGTTCGGGTCAGGCATCGTTTGTTGATTGTTGCGGGGGTTTTATATTTTGAGGTATGACCATTGGTCATGCGAGTAAATAATTTATAATGCTTAATATACCCAACACCACACTCAAGTGTACATTAATCAAATACCTCCAAATTCACATCGTTGTCCTTTTTTTACATTCCTTCCTTCTTTTGCCCTTTGTATAATGCTTAGATATTGACCGCTTGATTGTTGTTGTTTTTGTTCACACACTTATTTACAGCCATATTGTCCTGTTAATATATCGAATTCGATTTAACCAAGTAGGGCATACATGAATGTAAATCTTTGTCTGGGATTTTTTTTTTTTTTTTTTTTTTTTTTTGTTGAGATGTTTTTCGTGGTATTTCAATAATTGACTAGGCAAAAAAGGAGATATTTTAAAATACACTCTATTTTAGAAGATCTCTTTTTATACCTCCCACCATCAAGAATGGTGATGGTATAATAAGTTTGTCATTATCCGTTGTAACCACATCGAAATATCGATTTCCGAACTAAATATAGCAGATTGTATAGTATTCTTGATCAGGGAGAAATTCTAAAGCTATATAACCACACTCAAAAAAAAGTGTACTTGGGTCCATAGACTTGACCCCTTCTTTCAAGGATTTTGGTATTTGATCCTAGGCCAAAGAATGCGGGTTCTTTAAAAAAGGACATTTTTTGGGACCTATCTGGCCTTTAAATCTTATAACCCCAAAATTTAACAATTTAGGATACGATTCATTTGAATTTTACCATCTATTGTTCGGCATATTAAGAAAGCTATTCACGTACGTTACAAATAGACCACTTTTAAAAATCCAAATTATGACGATACTTCGAAGTAAAAATATTTTCTTAATTCCGCAAAAAAAACAAAGAAACCCAAAGGATGCGAAAATTCCTCAAACATAAGTCTTAGCCCTATAATTTTAAAAGCGTTTTTATCTTAATCTAAAGATTCAATATGTTCAATTAAATTTAGAACGATTTCTTAAAATTAAAAATTATGGGTTTCTTTACTTTGAGGAAATTTTTGCCTTGTTTTTAAAGAGTAATGAAAAACTTTAACGAAGGGACGCAAATTGTCAAAATGGTGTGTCCTAAATTTAATGAAAAAAAAATTTTTGAAACAATGATGATAAAACTTTCTTTTAATTAAAATTTCATTTTTTTAAAGAAATTTGTCACTTAATAGTTGTGTCATCTTAAAAATTGAGGTTTTGCGTAATCTTTAATATCCACGTAAATTATTTTTTTTTTTCCAGTAATGTCCGGTCTGTCAGTCATGTCTGTTTGTCTGTTAACAATCACGCTACCAGCTTCCACTAATGGAGATATCGTCCTGCCAATTTGGCACAGATTTCGTTTTGTTGTTTGCAGGCCAAAGTTCGAAGATGGCGCTATATCGGTCCAGGTCTTTGATATAGCCCCCATATAAACCGACTTACGATTGAGGTTTTGCGGTTCTAGAAACCATTATTTTCTATCCGATTTTGCTTGATTTGGATATTAGAGGAAATTGAGGACCGCAAATAGGTGTGACGAAAAATGGTGATTATATAGGTCCATGTTTTGATATTAGCCCAATAGAGACCGATCTCCCGATTTTATTTCTTTGGGCTTTTCTTAAGAAAACCGTATTTTTCTATTCCAATTGGCCTGAGATTTTGAATTTGTAGAGGTATCTTTAGCACCCACCACAAAAATGACGTGCCGATAATTGGTGTTCTATTCGGTCAATAGTTTTGATTATTGCCCCATATAGACCGATTCCCGATTTTTATTTTGGGACTTCTAGAAACCGTATTTTCAATCCGATTTTGCTTGAAATTTGGATATCTAGAGGTAAAGTAAGGACCCACAAATGGTATGTCGAAAATTGGGGGCGCGTCCATGTTTTGGTATAGCCCCATATAGACCGGATCTCCCGATTTTATTTTCTTTGGCGTCTATAAACTGTACTTTCTATCCGATTTGCCTGAATTTAGAAATCTAGAAAGATTTTGTACCACAATAGATGAATTCGAAAATGGAAGCGTTATCGCGTCCAGTGTTTTTGGTATCCCTGATTTCTTCCGATTTTACTTCTTGAGCTTCTAGACACTTTATTTTTCCTATCCGATTTGCCTGAGATTGGAGTTTTAGAGGTATATAAGGCCACAAATAGGGATGTGCCGATAATGGTGTATTATAGTCATTGTTTTGATGTAGCCCCCATTATAGTACGATCTCCCGATTTTATTTCTGGGCCTCTTGGAAATCGTATTTTTCAATCCGATTTGTCTGAAATTTGAAGTCTTGAGGTATTTTAGTATCACAAATAGATGAATCGAAAATGGAGCGAATCGGTCCATGTTTTGGTATATCCCGCATATAAAACAATCCCCCGATTTGGGGTCTTGGACTTCTAGAAACCGTATTTTTTTATCCGAGTTGCATTGAATTTGGACATCTAGAGGTTAGTTGAGGACCACCAGTAGGTTATAGTTTGCTTGAAAATGTTCCCCACGGTCTCATGTTTGGTAATAGCCCCCATATATTTACGATCTTCCGTTTTACTTTTTGAACTTCTTGACACTGTATTTCTATCGGATTTTGCCTGTCATTGGAATGTGTAGAGGTTATATTAGGCCCACAAATAGGTGTGCCGATAATTGGTGCTATAAAAGGTCCCATGTTTTGATATTAGCCATAGAGACCGATCTATGTTTTGTACAGCCCCCATATAGATTCGATCTTTCGATTTTACATTCTTGAGCTTTCTAGACACTATATTTTCTATCGATATTCCTGATATTTGGAATTGTGAGGTATATTACGGCCCACAAATAGGTGTGCCGATAATGGTTGTCTATCGGTCCATGTTTTGATATGCGCCGCCAATATAGACCAATCTCCCGATTTCATTTTCTTGGGCTTCTTAGAAACTGTATTTTCAATCGATTTTGCCTTGAAATTTACAGTTTTGAGTTATTTTAGTACCACAAAGAGATGAATCGAAAATGAGGCGTATCGGACCATGTTTTGCTTTATAGTTCCCCATATTGACCGATCTCCCGTATTTCACTTCTTGGGCTTCTTAGAGGGACCATAGTTTTTATCCAATTTGCCTTTGAGAAACTTGAAGTCTTTTTAGAGTTTTTTAGTACCACAAATAGGTGATCCGAATATGGGGCGGTATCGGTCCATATTTTGCGTATTAGCCACCCAATATGGACCGTATCTCCCGCGATTTTACTTCTTGGGCTTATAGAAACGCACTTTTTTATTCAATTTATCCGAAATTGGAACCATCTAAGGTATTGTAAGGGACCAACAATTACGTGTTGCTAAAAAATTGTAAGTATACGATTCATATTTTGGTATAGCCCCCATATAGACCGATCTCCCGATTTTACTTCTTGGGCTTCTAGATTCCGTAGTTTTTATCCAATTTGCCTGAAATTTGAAATCTAGAGGTTTTTTAGGGTCATAAATAGATATTCCGAATATATTGTGTAACGGTAGATATTTTGATACATCCCCTTATAAAACCACCACCCGATTTGGGTTCTAAATTCGTGTATGTTTTTTCAAAACCACATTGCCAGCAAAAACAGCGTCGCCAAAAAGTAGTGAATGAACATGTTCTTTTTGGATCCGAAAATGGCTGCAAATTGGGCAGAAGCGATTGATTTTTTAACATGGGCTTTTCATAGGACGGATGTCACCATTATCAACAGCTGTTGCACTGAATTTGGCATCATTTCTTGAGGTGTTTGATGCGAATCCAGTTGATTTGGATCGTGAATAAAAAATGTTTCGCTGATATTTTGAAGAATAAAAATTTTTTTTAAATTTTTTTTATGATTTTTAATGCATTTATTAACGCTTTGTCCTGGAACAATTTGACTTCAAATATTTCAAAAAAATCGCAATTTTATTTTAGAAAAGGATTTAGCATTTTTTTCGGCCAAAATTTAATTAATTTGCACTATTTTTATTAATGTTTTAATCTGTTTTAAACCCATTTAAAAACAAAAAAAATTTAAAATATTCCCATTAAAGTTAAGAAAAAAAGAACTTCCTATGCAGTTTAAAAATAAAAAATTTCTGCTCTGGATAGGTTGTGCTGAATCTTGGTGTGTATCGTCTTATGTTTTTGCATAGCACCCACACTTGAAAAAAAATATGTTCGTGAGGTCAAAAGATTTCATGTTCTTTAAAAATACTACGAATACGAAATTAGCTTTTTAGCATAGAAGACGATTTCTCTAAAAATAAAGTTTTATTTTCCTTGTCCAAAAGTCGATAAACTTCTTCAATGAAAGTCGTATTGTCCTTATAATTAACGTGATTGCCTTAAAAAATGGGATTTAACATGAAAGAAAAAAATTTATAGAGCTAAGGTCAACTTGACTTTAATAATTCAGAAAGAAATTCTTTAAATTTCAATGAAAAATATCTTTTTTTAAATTTTGTTGTCTTTTCTGCATCTTTGAATACAAAGCAAAAAATCGTTTTCAAATATAGGGACAGTGTTTTCAAAACTTTTATTTTTAAAGAAGTTTTTTCTTCAAACATAGCAATTTCTACTGGAAGTCGAGTGCCTAATTGGAAATAAAGTTGCCGTTAACTCGTTTTTAAAGGGACTTTGATAGATATGAAGAAAAAACAGACTGAGGAAAGCGAAAAATGTAAAATTATGCTTCCTAGAAGCAAGTACACAAACCTAAATTTAAAGAGAATTGTGTCTTAAAAGTTATCTTTACTTGTATTCTCTGCTTTTCTCTTGGCCTCGGAATCAATACAAATTTTTTTAAAGTTAAAGGACAAAATTTTGGAACCGCAGTATGCTTTTTTTTCAGTGCATTATAGACTGATCTCCCGAATTAACTCCTTGGGCTTATATAAGACATGTTAACAGATTTTAGTTATTTATCGGTCCATTTGGTAGGCCTCCATAAATAGACCGATGTCATTTCTGGAGTGATATAGAAGGCACAACTGATCATGAAAATTGCATGAACTTCCAGATTTTATTTCTCCTCCACACAAAAAAAATTTATCTGATTCAATTCACGAATTTAATTAGATCCAATTAATTTTTTTAATTGAAATGCTTCAATCACAGAAATATAGTATCAATTTAAAAAATTAATTGAATGGTCAATTAAAAATTAATTGATTCAAATTTAAAAAATAACTTGATACACACAAACAATTTTTTTTTTCTTGATTTCAATCACCAAAATTAATTGATCCCAAATTAAATGTTTAATTGAAATGGTCTTCAATTCACGAAGATGATGTATCAATCACAGTTTTAATTGGGCATAGAAAAAATTTCTTGATTTAAAAATTAATTGATTTTTCTGCAAATTTCATTAATTTTTCTAATTGATTCAATCAAAGATTTTAATGATTGTTGATTGCAAAACTCAATAATTTATTAAATTAAAAAAGGTAACTATTTTTAATTACTTTCTGAATTGGCTTAGAGTTTTTATTTGGATTAACAAGGTTTGTTTGAAATTACATTTTTTTAATTAAAAATTAAAAAAAATTACAGCACTTTTTTAACTGAAAGTTAGTCTTTTCCGAATTTGATAAAAAAGTTGAATTGGTATCAATTAATTTTTTTGATTAAAATTTTTTTTAAAATTTTCAATTCATTGACTTTAATTAAACTTAATGTTTTCTATCATTGATTAAAAAGTTAATTGTATCAATTAACTTATTATATTTGAAAAAAATTCAACTTCAATTAACTTTTTATATGGGAAATATTTTTGGTGATATTTTTTCTGTGTACTATTAAATTTTTGTCACTTGATTTTTCGTTTCAATTAAAAAATTTGTTGATTCAATTAATTTAATTGAATATTTTTTAAAACTTCAATTAAAATTTTAATTGGAAAATTTTTTCGTGAAATTTTTTCTTGTAATCATTATGAATTATTGGGATAAAAATCTAAAGATTTTTGGAATTTTCAAATCAAGGCGCTTTTATGTTCATTACTTTCTTACACACCTACACGAGATGTTTGTGACGCCTCTAAAAACTTCAAACAAAAGGGTTTATAAATCCAGAATCTAACCTAGTCTTCATAGGCTAGAATCTTTAAATTTATTTTTCGGCGAAGCAATAAGCTGGATTGAAACTGGACTGCCTTAGGAGAATATCTGTCACTCAAACCCTAAATTTCCCCTAAAATTCTATTATATATCAACCCGTACAACGAAGAGTTTTTCAATGGAAACTTATTATATTTTGATTTATGGTGTTTGGGTATTTATAAGATTCGGTCCACCCAAACTTACTCTGTATATATTTGTTTTAAATATTAGTCTTTATTGATTTTTTATGTGTGAGAATTGTTAAGAACAATGTTTTCTCCAATGCGTAATTAGGTTAATAAAACTACAATGTCCATACGAGTATGATTTTTTTTTATAAATTCAGGATTATTATCTTTACTTTGAGTCAAAGGATGGATTCTCCTGAAGTTAAAAGAAATTAAATAAAGGATAAGTTCCAACAATCTTTAGGGGTTTTAAAGAAATATATTTAACTTATTTAAATTTTCAATTACATGCAATTCCATAAATTTCTATTCGTTTCAGCCTAGTTTATTTTCCATGACTTAAAATAAATAAAAAATTAAATTAAAAGAAAGTTTATAAATGTAAAGAAGAAATCAAAGATCCTCCTCTTTCTTTTATAACAACGAATTCGATGTCCCTCTCAGCAGAGAAGAAACATGATTGTCACAATCATATTCGAAGAGCAAAACTAATATGATTAGGAGCTATTTTGCGGCGCACCATGGCTTAACATTTTTTCAACCTGGAGTTCTGTTAGCTCAGTGAAACATCGGCGTTTAAGAAAAATAAAATTGTCTATCATCTAAAATGTATATGATATTGATAAAAAGAATATTTGTTTGCATCAAGTATTTTTTTTGGATTTTAAACTGGCATTTAGTTCACACAAAAAAAATCACCGAAATTTTTCCAATTTAAAAATTATTAATTTTGTTTTTAAAAATATTCAATTATGATTTCAATGAAATTTTGAATCTGAAACAAAATCAATCACAAAATTAATAGTATCAATTTAATTTTTTATTGACTCAATTAATTTTTTAATGATAGTATCATTTTCTTTTGATTGAAGAATATTTCAATTATAACGTAAATTTGAATCACGAAAAAATTTTCTTGCTGTTTTGTACATTTAAATAAGCTTTAATACTTTTATCGCCGAATGAGATCGAAAATTTCGATAATGAGATCTGTAACAAGTTTTAATTTAATTGATCTTAGATTTAAAGCCAGATAGGCCGTTTTTTGTTTGGTTTGTAGTTTTACGATTAAAAGATCAATAATTTATTATTTTTTTTATTACCCACCACCATAGTACTGCGGGGGTATAATAAGTTTGTCATTTCCGTTTGATAACACATTAGAAATATCGATTTTCGGACTATATAAAGTATATATATTCTTGATCAGGGAGAAATTTCTAAGAACGACACCTAAGCATGTCCGTCAGTCCCCATCTGTCTGTCATGTTGTTAATCACGCTACAGCTAAATGGCGCTATCGTCCTGAAATTTCGCACAGATTCGTCCTTTATTTGCAGGCAGTTCAAGCTCGAAGATGGGCTATATCGGTCAAAGTTTTAATATAGTACCCATATAAAAACCGACCTCCCGATTTGGGGTTCTCGAGCTTATAAAAACTTTAGTTTTTATCCAATTTGCCTGAAATTTGAAATTTAGAGGTATTCTAGGACCCTAAAGGACGTGTACACGAAAATGGTGAGTACGGTACACGTTTGGTATAGCCCCATTGTGGACCAATTTCCCGATTTTGCTTCTTTTGGGGCGTCTAGGACAGTGTATTTCTATACGATTAGCTAAAATTGAAATCTAGAGGTATTCTAGGACCATTTAAAGAGGCGCGCCGAAAATGGGTTGTATCGGCCCCATGTTTTTGATTATATAAACCCCCTATATAGACCGATCTCCCGATTTTACTTCTTGGCGCTTCTATTAATCCGTATTTTAATCCAATTTCCTGAAAATTGGAAATCTTAGAGGTATTCTAGGGACCCTAATAGGACGTGTGCCGAAAATGGTGTGTACGGTCATTCATTGTTTTGATATAGCCACCATATATAGGACGATCTCCCGAATTTACTTTCTTTGAGTGTGCAGGAAATGGCTAGTATCCGGTTCCATCGTTTTGGTGTAGCCTCATATTAGACGTATCTACGATTTCACTTCGTTGGGGCTTATTTAGAACCGTAGTTTTTATTCAACTTTACCGAAATTGGAAAACTTAGGGTATTTTTAGAACTATAAGGAAAAGGAATGTGCCAAAAATGGCTGAACATCGGTCCATTTTTTGGTATGTCCATATAAAACCGAACCTCCGATTTTGGAGGTATTGGGGCATAAACCATAGTTTTTATGCCATTTTGCCTGAAATTGGCAATTGAAGCGTAAAGGTGATTACGGCTCAAAATTTGTCGGGTCAAGGGAAAAACCGCGTTAAATCGGGTGGAAAGTCGTCTTATTTAAAAAATCAATTAATTTCTTTTTCAAGATTCAATTAGTATAAAATTCTAGGAAAATATTCAGTTAGGCTTTCGCTTTTCCGAATCCGAATTGCCGGGCCTCACGCTTGACACCTTGCCATCAGATTTTGTACAGCCACCTTGTCCACTTCTTCGCCGCAGAAAGCCAGTTTGCCTTGAACTGCTGCTCGTCCTTTAGCAGTTTTTTGGTCTTTCTTACGGTTTCCGCTTGACAATAGCCAGTATTCTTCAAATGGGCGGAGCTCTGGCGTTTGGGAGGGTTTTTGTCCATTGGGAACCACCTGCACGTTGGTTTGGCGGACGTTACCACTCCATGGTCTTTTTACCGTAATGCAAAGGATGCCAAATCCGGGACAAAACAGTTACGGAACACCCGTGTTTCTTTCAGAGAAAGCAGCAGACGTTTATTCAAACACTCTATCACATAAATTTTTCTTGTGTTGACAGGTCCCGAAGCTATGAAAATGCTGCTTTTTCAAGCCACAGGTACAGATGGCTTTGCCAAACAGATATTTCTTTTGCGACTTTGACAGTTTTATGGCCTTGAAAATATTTCTGCTACCTTTCCCCTTTCCTTTTGCCGTATAAAACTTCCTGTCCCGGAAGCTTGCTTGTAGTCGGCTTTGACGTAGGTTTTTCGTCGTCCATTACCACGCAGTCAAAACTTTCGTCAGCTCGTCGTGTACAGCCTCCTGGGATCGCGCTTGGCCGTTCGTATTTTGTTTATCATCGCGGATTTGGGAGTCACTTTTGCCTTCTTGTAAGTCGACTAGTCCGGCTCGTTTTTTTGGCTCGATGCACGGTTGTAGGCGAATACACCCAGCTTATATGCGGCATCTCGGACGAGAGGACGGTTAGGGTTTCGGCTTAAAACTACCGGCAAATCTCTTTGTCGTCTCCGCGGCTTCCGGTTTTCGATTCCACCCCGATCCGAGACTTCCTGGCTAGGTTCGACAAACATTCCCCAAACACTTTTAGTTACATTTGTAACGGTTGATTTTGGCAAACTTTAGCGATTTTTTGCCAGCTCTTTGCGTGCGAGATCGGCTCGATTTTTAAAGCGAAGCGCTAGCAAAATTTTGATACGCTGCTCTTCTTGCTTGGGACGGCATTTTGACAACTGAATGAGTGATTCCAAAATCAAAATAGGAGCAACACACCTTTCAAAATGAGGTGTGTTCAGGTTTTTTAAATGCAAAATTGAAAGAAATACGTTCAAGTTTTTATTGCACAAATTTTGAACCGTAATCACCCTTTATTTTAGACGCGTTAAAGATGTGATGCCAATAATGGTGAGTATCGGTGGCATGTTTTCATTTATAGCCAACCCATATAGACCGGATCTCCCGATTTTTACTTCTTGGCGCTTATAGAAACCGTCAGTTTTTATCCGATTTGCCTGAACATTATAAACATTCTGGTATTTTAGGCTCACAAAAACATAGTATCGGATTAAAGTTTTTATCGGTCCATTTTGTTAAGGCCTCCATATACAAGGGTGTGTTAAAAGTTCAAGGGCGATGGATGATTTTGAATAAAACACAAACTATTCTACGGAACATTAATTGTAATTTTGAATTTTATTATGAACTATATTGGTATTACTCAATTATTGATGGAAAAAAAAAATATCGGCAAATGGGCGCCGCGACCTCGCGTTGGCACACTTCATTCCGATGGTCAAATTTCCGTACTCGCTGAGGCATAATGGGGTCTCATTGCGTTTAACTGTACGAATTATCTCATCCTTTACGCTTTGAATTGTTTGCTGGCTTATCGAACGTTACACCTTTTTCTATTCAAATAACCCCAAAGAAAACTAAGTAAGAAAGTCTAATCTCGCGCGAACTGGACTCTTAATTATAACCCAGCGGCACCAACTTTGCAGCATCTAAATTTTTGGATACCATTATCACAATCCGTCAAATGTGTTTGGCCGGTGCTATATATAAGCTTTTGTCCAAAATACATTACATTTAAATATCATTCGATTTGGACAGAATTTGATAGACTTCTATAAAATCTATAGACTCAAAATTTAAGTCGGTATGCACTAGGGTGGAACACAATGGTTAGTACAAAAAATATGGGAAACATTTAAATCTTGAAGCAATTTTTTAAGGAAACATTCGCAAAAGTTTATTTATGATTTATCGCTCTGATTATATTATGTATTAGAAGTTTCAGGGACAAATTAGAGTAATTTTACAACTTTTCGACTAAGAGTGGGCGATTTTTACAAGGAAAATGTTCCGGTATTTTGCCATTTTGTCGAATCAGAAAAACATAATATATGGAGCTATAATCTAAATCTGAACCGATTTGAACAAATTTGGCACGGCACGGGCTACAATGCTAATTCTACTCCCTGTGCAAATTTTCAACTAAAATAGGAAGTTTAAAAAATTGGCATCTTGTGGTCATATGAGTGTAAATTCGTGCGAAAGCTATATATGGGAGCTATATATTAAATCTGAACCGATTTCATTCAAATTTTGGCCACGCATAGCTACAACACTAAATCTTAACTCTGTGGCAAAATTTCAACACAAATTGGGCCAAAACTTCTGGCTATTAGAACCATATTTTAGGTCCATATCGGGCGAAAGATTATATATGAAGCTATATCTAAATCTGAACGATTTCAATCAAATTTTGGCCATTAACTTAACTGCACTTACTAATTGTACTCCTAGTGCAAATTTCAAACAATTGGGCCAAAAATCGGCTTCTGGGGCCATATATAGTCCATATTCAGGCGCGAAAGATTATATATGGGAGCTATATCTAAAATTGAACGATTTCAAATCAAAATTTTGCACACTGACTATACAACTAAGTGTTATGTTTGTACAAAATTTTCAAGGCAAATCAGTATAAAAACTCTTTGGCTGCTGGGTCTCCAATTATGCTGCATAATCGGGCGAAAAGATATATATGAGAGCTCATATCTTAAAATCTTAACGATTTCTCCAAAATCAATAGGGTTTCTATTCTGACCACCAATTAGGAACACTGTGCCCAATTTGAAGCGGATTGGTCTTAAATTGCGGACCTAAGACTTTTGATCACACAATGTGTTTCACCAGACAGACGGACGGACGGGACGGACAGAACGGGCCAGACGAACATGGTTATATCGACTCAGGGACCCACCTGAGCGATTTATTGTCAAAGGACACCATGTGTCTATCTCGTCTCCTTCTGGCTGCTTACAAACATATGCGCTAACATTATAATACCCGTGTTTCCACAGATGTGGCGCAGCGGGTATAAAAAGTCAAACGGGGTGTCAAATCACATTTGATCTTGAGGGCCCAATTGACATCGCCATTACGTTAGAGATAACACGCCCATTGAATTTATTGCGCAAAGAAAAGCAAGCCATTGTTTCTTAGCTGTGTGGCAAGTGGCACCTTCCTGCTGAAAACCAACAGTATCGATCCATTCCATAATTCTTCCAATTTCGGGCCATAACAGTTCGTTATTCATCTCACGATAGCGAACGTCCTTGCACAGTAACTGCGACCGGCCTCATTTGGAAAAAATACGCGCCCGATGATGGCCGCCAGGCCCATAAATACCACACACCAAACTGTCACTCTTTTGTGGTGTGTATGAGTTTTAGACAATTCACTTCTGGATTCTCATTCGCCAAATGCGCCAATCTGTTTATTGACCGAATCCACTGAGGTGAAAAAATGTGCCTCATCACTGAAGATGATTTTTTCTTCGAAAATTAGATCGTCAACTTGTTGCCATTTCTTAGGACCATTACACCGATGTTGGATTTGTGTATCTCTCCATGGCTTCAATTGATAGTAAGTCTGAAATAGAGAAATGCTTAAATAAATTCGCGAAAAAAACTTGGCGTTTAGGTGTGGTTCACCACTCCAACATCGGCCCTTACAATTTTAACCACCTTTACAAACGATTTCCTTTCTTTGAGGGTATTGAAGGACACCGATCATGGAGAATTGCTTTGAAACTCATCTGTTAAAATTTCCAGATTTTACTTCTCTTGGGTGAATGCTCTACAGATTTAAGATTCAAATCACGGACGTTATAAATTTCATTTGCACACTTATTTACAAGAAGATGTTAATGAATTCCTCCAAAACCTCAAACAAAATGTTCTTTATTAAATCCAAGAATCTGAGATAGTCTTCATAGTAAAATCTTTAACTTTATCTTCGCGGAAGTGTATTGGGCTTGAACTTGCTCTGTTTTTGTCTCGTCCTCAAACCCCCCCTTGAATCAAAGGAAAACCTTATATTTGATTCATGGGTGTGGGTATTTTAAGATTCGGCCGGCCAAACATAAACTGGCTGTATATACATGGTTCTTCTATAAAAATGTCATATTTTTGTGTTTTCTCAAGGCTTCATTTCGAATGTCCGTAGGACATTCTCACTCAGACCCCTAAAACTCGAAATTAATGACGAATTTTAATGCTAAAAAATGTGCTGAGACTTGAAAAATATTCCATGGGGAGTTAGTTGGTGTGGTCGTGGCACATTTCCTCAAATATTCCTTAGAACTAATTTGTTTTTGCATGTTGTTGTTTTTGTTTTTTGTCTACTAGAAGTCTTAGTTTATGTTGCACAACATATCTATGTTCAAAAAGGAAACAATTTTGATTTAACTGACTTAATTTTATGCTGGCATGTTCAAAAATTCACCAAAGTTAGTGAGAAACAAAGCCCGAGAAACTTTTGTTTTCTTTGAGCCAGTGCGATTATTCATATTCAACAACAATTTTTTATTATTGTTTTATTGTATAGTTTTTTTTTTTTGCGTGGAAAGAGAACGAGAGTCAAAGTCCAAGGAAAATGGTCAAATGGGGTAGTTAACACACTTGTGTAAAAGAACAAAGGACATCTGGTTTTTGAATGTCCTTGCACAAACCATAAAAGTACAAAAAAAAAACAAAACACAAACAGTTTATGTAAATTATGGTATAAGCCGAGTTAAGCAGGAATATCATTAATGCTACTGCCATGATTTGTAAGTCAAAGGAGATTTGTTGTTATGGAAATCAAGGATATTATATTTGGTACCCGGTTGATAAATGTCCCACCACCCGTTGAAAGTTTTCACGGTATTAGACATAAATCATTCCGATATATAAGCCAGTCAGCGAGTGTTAAACTTTTAAGTAGTTTTTTTTTTCAAATCTTGTGGGAAACATTTTACTTTGTTTTATTTTTGTAAATACCAAAAGCTTAAATTGTCATGGAAAATGTTCGAAACAAAGGGATTTTTTAGAAATTGACTAATGAGTTTTCAGTTCACCGGGTTAAATAATTGTGCTTGGAATTTAAGAGAAGACATTAAAAAATGCTTAAAGCTAATACATAAATTGGTGATAGGGTGTGATTCAGTTCAAACAGTTCATGGAAGAAAAAATTAAGTAAAGGCACCCACACATATTAATAACATATGAAGTGCGCGGAGTGGTTTCCCTTGAATATTTCAGGGGGGTTTGAGGACAGATCAAACAGAGCAGTTCAACCAATACACTTCCCGAAGATAAATTTAAAGATTTTACCTATGAAGACTATATCAGATTCTGGATT
Organism: Haematobia irritans; assembly: GCA_003123925.1. NCBI lineage: Eukaryota > Metazoa > Arthropoda > Insecta > Diptera > Muscidae > Haematobia > Haematobia irritans. The sequence continues at coordinate 8,290 of PGFW01035048.1, read as the reverse complement.
TATAAGAACCATTTTTGTTTGAGTTTTGGAGGATTCATTAACATCTCTTGTAAATAAGTGTGCAAGAAATTTATAACGTCGTGATTTGAAATCTTAAATCTGTAGACATTCACCAGAGAAGTAAAATCTGGAAATTTTACATTGAGTTTCAAGCAATTTTCATGATCGGTGTGCCTTCAATACCCTCAAGAAGTGAAATCGTTGTAAAGGGTGGTTAAATTGTAAGGGCCGATGTTGGATGTGAACCACACCTAAACGCCAAGTTTTTTCCGAATTTTATTTGACATTTCTCTATTTCAGACTTACTCAATTGAAACCATGGAGAGATACACAATCCAACATCGTGTTAAGTGGTTCTAAGAGAAATGGCAACAGTTGACGATCAATTTTCGAAGAAAATCATCTTCAGTGATGAGCACATTTTCACCTCAGTGGATTCGTCAATAAACAGAATTGGCGCATTGGCGAATGGAGAATCCAAGAGTGATTGTCTAAAAACCAATACACAAACAAAGAGTGACAGTTTGGTGTGGTTTATGGGCTGGCGGCATCATCGGGCCGTATTTTTTCCAAAATGAGGCCGGTCAAGCAGTTACTGTTCATGGAGTTCGCTATCGTGAGATGATAACGAACTTGTTATGGCCCGAATTGGAAGATATGGATATGGACGATATGTGGTTTCAGCAGGAAGGTGCCACTTGCCACACAGCTAACGAAACAATGGCTCTTTTGCGCAATAAATTCAATGGGGGTGTTATCTCACGTAATGGCGATGTCAATTGGCCGCCAAGATCATGTGATTTGACACCGTTGGACTTTTTATACCCTGCGCCACACTGTGGAACAGGGTATTATAAGTTAGCGCATATGTTTGTAACACCCAGAAGGAGACGAGATAGACACATGGTGTCTTTGAACAATAATCGCTCAGGTGGGTCCCTGAGTCGATATATACATGTTCCTGCGTCGCCGTTCGTCGTCCGTCCTCTGTCGTCTCGCGTCCTCGTCGTTGTTGTGAACACATTTTGTGCTCAAAGTCTAGGTCGCATTTAAGACCAATCGCCTTCAAATTTGGCACATGTTCCTAATTTGGGTCAGAATAGAACCCTATTGATTTTGGAAGAAATCGGTTTAGATTTAGATATAGCTCTCATATATATCTTTCGCCGATATGCACTAATATGGACCCAGCAGCCAGAGTTTTATACTGATTTGCTTGAAATTTTGTACAAACATAACACTTAGTTGTATAGTCAAGTGTGCAAAATTTGATTGAAATCGGTTCAGATTTAGATATAGCTCCCATATATATCTTTCGCCCGATATGGACTTATATGGCCCCAGAAGCCAGATTTTTGGCCCAATTTGTTTGAAATTTTGCACTAGGAGTACAATTAGTAGTGCAGTTAAGTATGCAAAATTTGATTGAAATCGGTTCAGATTTAGATATAGCTCCCATATATATCTTTCGCCCGATATGGACTAATATGGTTCTAATAGCCAGAGTTTTGGCCCAATTTGGTTGAAATTTTGCACAGGGAGTAGATTTAGCGTTGTAGCTATGCGTGCCAAATTTGATTGAAATCGGTTCAGATTTATATATAGCTCCCATATATAGCTTTCGCCCGATTTACACTCATATGACCACAGATGCCAATTTTTTACTCCTATTTAGTTGAAATTTTGCACAGGGAGTAGAATTAGCATTGTAGCCGTGCGTGCCAAATTTGGTTCAAATCGGTTCAGATTTAGATATAGCTCCCATATATATGTTTTTCTGATTTCGACAAAAATGGTCAAAATACCAACATTTTCCTTGTAAAATCGCCACTGCTTAGTCGAAAAGTTGTAAAATTACTCTAATTTTCCTAAACTTCTAATACATATATATCGAGCGATAAATCATAAATAAACTTTTGCGATGTTTCCTTAAAATTGCTTCAGATTTAAATGTTTCCCATATTTTTGTACTAACATTGTGTTCCACCCTAGTGCATTAGCCGACTTAAATTTTGAGTCTATAGATTTTATAGAAGTCTATCAAATTCTGTCCAAATCGAATGATATTTAAATGTATGTATTTGGGACAAAGCTTTATATTAAGCACCAAACATTTGACGGATGTGATATTGGTATGCCAAAATTTAGAAGCTGCAAAAGTGGTGGCTGGGTATATATAGTCAGTGCCGCGCGAGATTAGACTTTCCTTATACTTGTTTTCTTTAGGGTTATTTGAAAGAAAAGGTGTACGTCGATAAGCCAGCAACAATTCAAAGCTAAAGGATGAGATAATTCGGCACATTAACGCATAGAACCCCATTATGCCTCAGCGTCATCGAAAATTTGGACCATCGGATGAAGGTGTGCCACCGAGGTCGCGGCGCCCATTTGGCCGATATTTTTTTTTCCATACATAATTGAGTAATACCAATATATCATAATAAAATCAAATTACAATAATTTCCTAAATAGTTTGTGTTTTATTCAAAATCATCATCGCCCTTGAAATTTTAACCACCCTTTATATGGAGGCTTTACAAAATGAACCGATAAAAACTTAATCCGATACATGTTTTTTTGAGCCTAAAATACCAGAATGTTTATAATTTCAGGCAAATCGGATAAAAACTACGGTTTCTATAAGCCCAAGAAGTAAAATCGGGAGATCGGTCTATATGGGGGCTATATGAAAACATGCACCGATACTCACCATTATTGGCACACATCTATACCGTCCTAAAATAAAGGGTGATAAGCGTGTCAATAATTTCTGATGTATAATAGGTACAGTAATCTCTTTGCTAGCACTAAGTCGTGATATAAGGTTCTGTCTCTCTTCAAGTATATAACGCGTTAACATTAAGTGTTACGCATCATCAATAATAATTTAGATTAGTTTTAGTCTGCCTTTTAACTCGCCGTGCTTTCATTTCTTCGCGACCATATCATCTCTGGCGACGCCAATGGCAAAGAGTTAATGAATTGGTGAGAACTGTGATTACTATAATAAATATATAAATATAATAATATACTATATAAAAATACACACTGGCAGAGTCCGTCATGTTGCAGTTGTAGGACCATTGGGGCCCTTCACATGGTGTGATTTTCGCCTAATATTGCCAATAGGCTAATCATGTTGTTGGCGCTGAATTTAAGATTGAAAAGCCGATGAAGACAAAAAATCATTTCTTTATTAGTTCTTGGCGAGCAGACCTTTAAAAACATTGTGTTCCTTATTGTCGCCGCGAACAGAAAGTAATTTTACTTATGATCAAATAATCCAAAGGCTGGAGTCTCATTTTAAGCCTAAGAAAAATGTGATCATGGAGTGTTTCAAATTTTTTAAGAAGGAACAAAGTCCATCTTGAAACCATTATCAGACTTATATGTGACGTTAAAACAATTGGTCAGTTGACTGCGAGTTCGGATCAATTCTTGATAAGCACTTTTAATAAAATTCGAGTAGCGGCGTTTTCGTGCAATGAAGGTATCCAGCAAAATCGATATGCGTTGAAACGATAATTTCTTTACACACCATTCGATAGAAGAGCAATGTGACCTTGCATTGGTCATATGGATATGACACAGAGTCAAAGTGGGAGATCGCATGAAAAACAACTCTATACGAACACAGATTGAAAATCCTCACGAACGAGGAATGGAAGTAAATAAACGAGAGAGCACTTTGGCAAGCTGACAAAAGAGCAGCTCACGAAATGACTGGGATAAAAATGTTTCTACTGCAATAAAGAGGGCATATAGGAGAAACGCTGAGATCAAAGGAAATGAGTCGAAAAATGGAAACAAAAGACTTTATCGTTTTCTTTTTGTTTTTGTTTTTTTTTTTTTTAAGCAACTTTCTTCGAACTTGACTTTTGTATACTGTTTTTGTTTCATTTATTCTCTCGGAGCGTCTTAATACGACTCCCCTGTGAATCATCCAAACGTGTTTCTTTTTCTTGTGTCTTCGTATCTCTAACAAAGATGCTTTAGAAGACTCTTCTATTAGAATTAATTTCTCTTCCTACGAATTTTTTTTCAATGGTTGATGTGTGCCAATTCTTGACCTGCCATTTATGTTAATACAATATCATTAGACTCAATATAAAACTTGACGTATTTCTTTTCAATTTTGCATTTAAAAAACCTGACACCCTCATTTTGAAGGTGTGTGTTTGCACCTATTTTGATTTTGGAGAATTCCACTCTTCAGTTGTCAAAATGCCGGTCCAAGCAAGAAGAGCAGCGTATCAAAATTTTGCTCGCGCATCGGCG
>PGFW01035045.1:0-11171 GCA_003123925.1 Haematobia irritans | reverse complement strand
TGGAATTTGGTACTTGACGTACTATCTTCACTAACCAAACAAAAATGGACCATATGGGCTAGGATGTCCAAATAACCGGTTTTTTGAAATGTCAATTTTCAGTTTATCCGAAAATTCTAATTTCTTAAAAAACTGGTTTTCGGTTGTTTTATTTTCCTGAAAACCGGTTGTATTCGTTGTTTAATGGTAGGACTATATGTCTTCAGTGCATTGTATATACTGAATGCATAATTTATAATGATTTTGGAAATTTAAATTGTAGTTAATCTGTTTTAAAGATCTTTGGTAGAAAATGATGATGGAAAATCAAAGAAAAACACGAATAAATTCAAATATGTTTCCAATTATCCAGAAAGAAAATTTTAAATTAAAGGGAGAAGTGTATCTTAAATGTGTTCTTCTAGGCTCGGAAGTATTAATGTAAAAGCAAAACCTCTGGAATCGGACAAGCTTTTTTCGATGACGAAAAAAATATATTTTTTGATTTTGTATTTTTAAGGCAAACAGAACTTATCGTAGTTTATTTGTCTCTAACGAAAATAACAAATGCAATTTCATTCGCAAATAGATTATGCACACAAAATTTTCAATCACGAAATTAATTGATCCAATTAATTTTTTAATTGAAATGTCTTCAATCACAAAAATGATAGTATCAAACACAGTTTTAATTGGTCATTAAAAAAGTATTTAATTAAAATTAATTGATTTGAATTAAATTTTTAATTGATTCAATTAAAAAATTAATTGCTATTGATAGCAAATCTCAATTAATTTTTTAATTAAAAACGTAACTATTTTTAATTACTTTCTTAACAGACTTTGCGTTTTTAATTTGATTACAAAATTGACTGAAATAAATTTTTAGTTACAAATTAAAAAATTTCGATCACTTATTTTTAAGAGACTTAGTCTTCCGAGTTTGATTAAAAAGTTAACTGCATTAATTAATTTTTTAATAAAAAGAAAATTTAAATTCAATCATTGACTTAATCTACTTTTCAATTGGAAATATTTTGGAGATATTTTTTTTCTGTGTGTGTTGTGCTCATGCCCCTTAAATTCCAGTCTCGGCCGAACACATGAAAGTTTTTCAGCGATGAATGTTTCAAAACTTCCCTAGGAAGATTCACTAGAAGAGTGACACAATGTTCAGACTCGAAAGTCATTGAGCTAAATTTAGAATCAGGTGTTACAAATTTTATGATAATATTCCTGGAATTTGGTACTTGACGTAACTAGAAAAATCTATGGTCTTAAAAAAGTATTGTCTTATCTTTAAAGTATAAAGCAAAAAGTTTTGTCCTTTACCAAAAGTCGATAAACTTTTCATTGAAGACATTTTGTTCATGCAGTTAGGAGATTCGACATTAAAATGGGTATTTTTTACATTAAACAACAAAATTCTATTGAACTGAAGTCAATTTGTATTAAAATATTGGAAAAAAAAATTTCAATATTATGGAAAATTGATGATTTTTTACTATTTGACTATAAAGGCAAAACGTTCAAGACTTTATTTTAAAAACGCATTTCACTTGATATATTAGTGCATAATTTATACATGATTTTGGAAATTATAAAATTGCTTTAGTTAATCTAGTTTTAAAGCGACTTTAGTGAAAATGATGGAAAACTCAAAGAAGAACACCCGAATAAATTCAAATATGTTCCAATTATCCAAAAAGAAATTTTAAATTAAAGGAGTAGTGTAATTCTTTAAATATGTTCTATCTTAGGCTCGGAAGTATTAATGTAAAAGCAAAATACCTCTGGGAATCGGCGCACCAAGCTTCTTCTTCGATGACGAAAAAAATGATATATTTTTGTGATTTTGCTACTCTTTTTAAGAGCAGGACAGAACTTATCGTGAAGTTTGATTTTGTCTCTAAAAGAAAACTAAGCAACATTGCAAATTTCCATTTCGAAAATCAGATTATGCACACAAAAATTTTCAATCACGACAATTAATATCATCAAATTAGATTTTTTATTAATTGAAACTGTCTTCCAATCACAAAAATGACTAGCGTATCAAACACAGTTTTTTATATTGGTCATTACAAGAAGTTACTCAAGTTGAAAAATGAGATTCTGGATTTTCAATTAAACTTTTTAATTTGACTTCAACTTAAAAATTCAATTGCTACGTTGATACTGCAAATCTCAAATATTATTTTAATTAAAAATATAACTATTATATTACATTACTTTTTAACAGACTTGCGTTTTTAATTTTGATTACAAACTTGACTGAAGATAAATTTTAAGTTACAAATTTAAAAAGATTTCGATCTCTTATTTTTAAGAGACTTTAGTCTTCCGAGTTTGATTAAAAAGTGTAACTGTATCACATTAATTTTTACATAAAAGAAAAATTAAATTTTCAATCATGAAAACACAAGAAACTTTTAATATGGAAATATTTTGCGAGATATTTTTCTTGTGTGTCCTTGTGCTTCACGCCCTTTACAAACTCCAGTCTTACGGCCGAACGCATGAACGTTTTTCTGCCGATGAATGTTTTTCAAATACTTTCCCTAGGAACGATTCACTAGAGAGTGACATGGATGTTCAGACTCGCGAAGTCATTGAAACTAAATTTAGATATTCAACGCATTTATGCCGCTTACAAATTTTATTGATAATTTTTTTTGAATTTGGTACTTGACGCTACTATCTTTTCGACTACCAAACAAAAATGGAACCATATGGCCTAGGATGTTTCAAATAACTGCCGTTTTCGGAAATGTCGGATTTTCAGTTTATCGAAAAATTCCAATTTCTTAAAAACCGGCTTTTTCGGCTTGTTTTATTTTACCTTGAAACCGGTTTGCTGCCTCAAGTTGCTTTCTAATGGTAGATGTCGGACTAACTACGTCTTCAGTGCATTAAGATACTATAACTGAAAAAAAATTTTTTTCTGGAATAGACCGACATTTTAACAAATTGTTGACTAGTAAACTTTTATTATAGGCGGAAATTTGAACACAAGATTTGAGACAATCGTCACAACAACTTCTATCCGTGGTAGTACCGAGTGCGTGCAATTGGTATTAAGAATGCCCGCCTTGCCATACACAAGGTCGTGGGTTCCGATTCCTGCTCTTGACCGAACACCAAAAAAAGTTTTCAGCGGCTGCGTTTATCCCACACTCAGTAATGCATTGGTGACATCTTCTGAGGGGTTTCAAAGCTTTCTCTAACGTGGTTATCAGTGGAATTGGGAACGCGTTCGGATTCGGCTATAAAAATAAGGGAGGTCCCTTGATCATTGACGCTTAACAAAATGAATCTCGGTGCCAGCACTCAGTGATGAAGTTACACCAACTGTGGTATCACAAATGGATGAAATTAACGTTCTAAGTTGAGCCTGAAAATACATTCCCGGGGCGCTGCCTAATAACCTAATAATATTCGCGGCCGTTCTACAAGGGTGATTACTGGTCAAAATTTGGCTCAGGGAAAACGCGTGTAGAATCGGTGAAACGTTATTTAAAAAAATCAAAAATTAATTTTTCCTTTTGTACACGCCCTCCATATTTTATTAGTTATATAATTCAGGAAAACTTCAGTTTGGCATATTCCGCTTTTCAAATAATTTCGAAATTGCCGGGCCTCACGCTTGACACGCCTTGCATCAGATTTCTGTACAGCCACTTGTCCACACTTCTTTTCGCCGACAGAAACAGCCAGTTTGCCTTGAACATGCTGCTCGTCCTTAGTCCAGTTTTTTTGGTCTTATTTTAGGTTCCCGCGTGACAATAGCCAGTATTTCTCAATTGGGGCGGTCAGCTCTGGCGTGTTGAGCAGGTTCTTGGCGGGCCTTGGAAATCCACCTGCACGTTGTTTTGCCAGCGTAACCACTCCTATGGCCTTGAAAAAATATCTCGCCTTACCTTTCACCTCCTTTGACGTATAAAACCTCCTGTCCGGAAGCTGCCTTGTAGGTCGCGCTTTGACGTTAGGTTTTCGGATTTCGGGGGGGGGGGGTTTTCCCAATTTAACCATGCCAGTCAAACTTCGTCAGCATCGTCGTGTACAGCCTCCCGGGATCGCGCTTTTTGCGCCGTCGTATTTTTGTTAATCCATTCGACGAGACTTGGAGTCACTACTTCTTGTAAAGTCGGTAGATCCAGGCTCGTTTTTTGGCTCGATCACGGTGTAGACGATACACCACAGCTTATTTGCGGAATCGCTCGAGAGAGCAGGTTAGGGTTTCGCTTTAAAACTACCAGCCAACTCTCTTTGTTTCGTACTCAGCGGCTTCCGGTTTTCGATTTCCCCCGATTTCCAGAACTTCACTGCTGCGACAAACGTCCCCAAACACATTAATACATTTGTAACGGTTGATTTGGCAACTTTTTTGCGATTTTGCCAGCTTTAGCGTGCGAGTAGCTCGGATTTTTCGCGATGCCGCGAGCAAAATTTTTGATTACGCTGCTCTTTCTTTGCTTGGACGCATTTTGACAACTTGTAAGACAGTTGAATTTCCAATCAAAATAGTGAAGCAAATTCTACACACACACCTTCAAAATTGAGGGGTAGTTCAGGTGTTTTTAAAATGCCAAAATTGCAAAGAAATACGTCAAGATTTATATTTGACCAAATTTCTGACCCTTTTAGCTTCACCAAATGTTTGCGTAATCACAATGGACTGGAATAGTACTAAGCTGAGCCTGATACATCGGGCTGCTACCTAACACTAACCTTAACACTATCTAATATATATCGGGTTTCATTGCTCCCAAAGAAAGGGATTTTACAACACGCGCGTATATTTTTTTTAAACTATAAAACTATAAAATAAAGAAATTTCATTTGAATATAGAAAACAGAGTTAAACAAGAATAGTTAACATAAAATAGAGGATTTAACAGCATTACCGAATGCCAAAACTATTTCAACATATCGGTTTTCGAAGACTTATGATAATAATCAACACTAGTAAAACACCAGAGTGTATCAAGATTTATCGCCACATAATTTGATTGGCGATCACGTTTACAACAAACCTGACAAGAAATTGTCTCATTACAGCGATTCTTTTTATTCGAAATTGGCAATATTTTCATAAACAATTGAATGCTGAAGAAGACAACTTACTGCAGGTTCTGTGTAAACGGACCCAATCAAATTATGGGCGAAAACTGACACCGGATTAACAGGCGTTAATTACTATTAAACCGAAAACGATTAGTGAAAATGTTGGACAACTTCGGTAAGTCGAAACCGATTCTATGACTATCTGTTAACCTGTTTTCTATATTTTCAATTGAAAATTTCTTGTATTTTATAGTTTATAGGTATTTTTAAAAAAGATAACCCGCGATTTGTTTGTAAAAATCCTTTTCTTTGTGGAGCAAAATTAAACCCTAATAACTATTAGAAGGTGTTATGGTTAGGTTAGGTAGCCAGCCCGATTGTTATCAGGCTCACTATTAGACTATTACAGTCCATTGTGATACGACAACATTGCGTGAACAATTAAAGGGATCAAAAATTTGGTCAATATAAACTTGACGTATTTCTTTCAATTTTGCTATTTTAAAAAACACCTGAAAACAACCCCTCATTTTGAAGCGTGTGTGTGTAGAACTGTTGCTCCTATTTTGATTTTTGGAATTCAACTTCTTCAGTTGTCACAAATGCCGTCAAGCAAGGAGAGCAGGACACGTATTCAAAAATTTTTTTGCTCGCCCGCATCGCGAAAATCCGAGCTACTCGCACGCAAAGCTGGCAAAATCGCTAAAGTTTGCCAATATCACACGTTTACATAAATGTAAGTTCAATGTGTTTGAAAGGGAACGGACTTTGTCGTACAGCCAGGAAGGTCTGGATCCGGGGGAGAGAATCGAAAACCGGAAATGCGCCTGAGGGGGGGGACGGGGAAAACCCCCACAAAGGAGAGTTGCTGGTAGGTTTCAAGCGAAAACCCTAACCTGTCTCTCCAGAGATTCATCGCAAATCAAGGCTGGAGTATGCTCACCTGTGTATCGTCTTACAAAAAACCGGTGCATCGAGCCATAAAAACGAGCCGGACCCTACGACTTTACAAGAAAGGTTAGTGGACTACCAAATCGCGATGGATAAACAAAAATACGACGGCAAAGCGCAGCATCGGAGGGATGTACAACGAACCGATGCTTGACGAAGTTTGAACTACATGGTAATGGACGACGAAACCTACGTCACAAAGCCGACTTACAAAGCAGCTTCCGGGAACAGTGAGTTTTATTACGGCAAAAGGAAGGTGAAAAGGTAGCAGATATTTCAAGGCCAATGGAAGTGAGTAAGCTGCAACAACGTGCAGGTGATTTCAAAGGACAACGAAGCCTCCTCAACACGGCCATGAGCATACCGCCCAATTGCAGAATACTGGGCTATGCTTCAAAGGGGAACCTAGAAATAAGGACCAAAAAACCTGCTCATAGGACGAGCAAGGCCAGTTCAAGGAAACTGGCTTTCTGCCAGGCGAAAAGAAGGGGACAAAGGTGCTGTTACAAAATCTCGATTGGCAGTATGTTGTCAAGGCGTGAGGCCGGCCAATTCGGATTTGGAAAGCGAAAGCCTAACTTGAATTTCCTTGAATTTATATACTAACTGAAGACGTTGCGCAAAAGAAATTTATATTTGATTTTTTAAATAAAAACGTTTTCACGCGATATCTACGACGCGTTCCTTGACCAAATTCTTGATCCGTCCTATCACCCTATTAAACCCGAATATATTCAGGTTACAGCCCGATGTATTCAGGCCTCACTTATAGATATTCAGTCATTGTGAATACGACATTGGCTGCAACTTTATCACTCGAGTGCTGCCCAGATCTCCATGTTAGCTCAATGAACAAGGGACCTCCTTTCTATTAAGCGAATCCTGAAACCGGACGTTCCCCAGAATTCCACACTGAAACACTTAGCAGGAAGCTCTTGAATCCCTTCAGCAGATAATGTCCACCCAGCTTACATTACTGTGACGGTGGGATAAACCACCGCTGAAAAACTTTTTTCTGCGTGTGGTCGGTCCAAAGCCAGGAATCGAAACCACGACCTTGTGTATGCAATGGTCGGGCACATTCCTGAACCATTGAAGCATCCACGGTACCGCTCCACCGTGTAGAAGTGTTTGTGACGCAACTTGTCTCAAATCTCTGATTTTTCAACCTTTCCCCTAAAATAAAATGTTTACCAGGTACACAAATTACTGTCGCTAAAATGTCGCTTCTTCAGAAAAAAAATTTTGTTTCCAGTTACTAACAACTGCACTTGCAAGACGTTACTTAGTCGACATCTACATTTTAATACAACGAGCACAACCGGTTTTCAGGAAAATTAAAACAAGCCGAAAACCGGTTTTAAGAAATTTGGAATTTTCCGGATTAAACTGAAAAAAAATCGACCATTTCCAAAAAACCGGTTATTTTGGGACATCCTAGGCCATATTATGGATCCATTTTTGATTTTGAAGTTTAATAGTGAAGCATAGTACGTTCAAGCCTTATCCAAAATTTCCAAAAAAAATTATTCATATAAAATTTGTAACGCCATAAATATGCTTGATTCTAAAATTTAGTTCAATGACTGTCCGAGTCTGAACATCATGTTCACTCTTCTTAGTGAATCTTCCTAGGGAAGTTTTGAAACATTTCATCGCTAGCAAAAACGTTTCAATGCGTTTCGGCGCAGACTGCGAGTTTAAGGGGACGTGAGCACAACACACACAGAAAAAATATCTCCAAAAATTATTCCAATTAAAAAAGTTTCTTTTTTTTCAATTATTTGGAAAATTAATTTTTTATTATAACAAAATTAATTTGATACCAGTTGAACTTTCTTTAATCAAAACTCGGAAAGGACTAGTACTTCTTAAAAATAAGAGATCGAATATTTTTTTAATTTAAACTTAAAATTTTATTTCAGGTCAATTTTGCTTATCAATCAAATTTAAACAAACGCAAAGTCTGTTAAGAAAAGTATTTTTAATTAAAAATAGTTAATATTTTTAATGAAAAATTAATTGAGATTTGCTATTCAATAGCAATTTATTTTTTAATTGAATCAATTAAAAATTAATTTGAAATTCAATTCATTATTAATATTGGCAAGTACCTTCTTTTAATGACCAATTAACAACTTGTGTTTGATAACTATTTCATTTTGTGATTGAGGACATTTTCAATTAAAAACCACTTAATCTGACATCAAAATTTCTGTTGATTGAAAATTTTGACAAGACCTACCAATGTGCATAATCTTTTTCGAACTGAAATTTCCGCATTTGTTATTTGTACTTTAGAGAACAAATAAAACTCCGATGAAGTTCTGTCTGCCTTAAAATTACAAAAATTCAAAAAATATATTTTTTTCGTCATCGAAAAAAGCTTGGTCCGATTCCAGAAGGTTTTTGCTTTTACATTTAATACTTCCGGAGCCTAGAAGAACATATTAAGATACAACTACTCCTTATATAAATTTAAAATTTTCTTTTTGGATAATATGGAAACATACTTTTGAATTTATTTCGTTTTTTCTTTGCATTTTCCAATCATTTTCTACTAAAAGTCCTTTTTAAAAACAGATTAACTACCAATTTTAAATTTCCAAAATCATGTATAAATTATAGCTATATCCACCAAGCTTTGAAAATGAAAAGTCACTTACCTAAATAACGTTTTTAAAATAACCCACCGTGAACTCTTGAACCGATATTCCATCTTAAAACCAGTCCCGCTATATATATATTAGTAAAACAAATACTACTCTCTATTCATCAATAAAATATACTCTTAAAATTAAATTTTCCTATCAGTTATAATATAAAAAATTGACTTCATGTTCAATAGAATTTTGGTATATATATACATACCCAATACATAGATATATCTCCTATAGAAAAACAAAATTGTCTAAGATGAAAAAATTATATCGACTTTTGAGTAAAGGACAAAACTTTATTGCTTTATACTTTAAAGATAAGACATACTATTTTTAAGACCATTAGAATTTTTCTAGTTTAAAGAAATTTTCCTATTTGAAGTTAAATCTTTGATTTTTATTCTATTACCGCATAATCATTCCTCTTCCGCCAGCATATTGGTGTACAATTTGGAATAAGCACTATCATTTAATCTTTTTCAGAAAAAAAAGGATAATCATATTATATTGCTAAATACACAGAAAAAAATATCACAAAATATATATCATATATAAAGTTAAATTTGAAGTATGAAATATTTTATTACAATTAATATATAAACTGGTACAAATATAAACTTTTTAATCAAGGATAGGAACAACAATTAGATATTAATATCATGATTGAATTATATAAAATAATAATTATAATATAACAAGCTCTCAATTGTACAATAGTTTACATAATTCTAAAATTTAACTATAATTAAATCAAAAAATATTTTCAAGGAAGACATAACGTCAAGATAAAAAACAGTAATATACGCCCGTGTATCGGCACCAAGGCCAGGTATAGTCTCCAATATAGGCAATTAGCTTAGCTTCTATCTAAACTGCCATCCAATCTGACCATAAATTGACAGATGTTGCGTGGCAAGATTTCTCCAATCCACTCTTTCATAATTGTATGTAACGGCTCCACTAAGATAGAGATAATATAATTAAAATCAATATAAGTCAGAAATCCACAGCTTAAATTAGTTTGAAAAAGTAGAACAAATAAATAAAATTTCAATAATTTGATCAAATATAATATTAATCAATACACAATATATATATTAAATATTCCTTATAACAGAAATATATATACAAACAAAATATAGAATGAATAACAATTATTCTACAATAAAATTATATTCTTATAGATCAATAAAAATTGACAAAATTCCTTCCAGTAGAAAGAGAACATGTTTTGACAATCACATTTCTACAGTCAAATGTAAAATTTTAATTAGAGATTAATTTTTCTATAGTAAAGTAAAATCTTGGTAGATTATTTTTGGCTAGAGTGGCAACCATGGATTATCGAACGATAATAAAAATTTTGACACAACAATTTTTCCTATAGAAAATTATAACATGTTTGAGCAGATATTTTCTATAGAAAATAAAATTCTGACGAATTGATGAAAAGTTTTTATATTTAGTGGAAATCCGAATAAAATTTTAACAGTGGGTTTGTAAGAATTTTCTCTAGAAATGCAATTTTACAAATTTTCTTATAGAAATAAAATTTGGTAGACTTATTTTTGGCCTTCTAGCTAGCAACCCATGATTCATGAACCGCGATATGGACCAACTTTTTGTCGTGATTGCGACCCAGATTTTGTATGGTTGTTAGCGACCATAATACTAACACCACGTTCCTAATTTTGAAACCGGATCGGTATGAAATTTTGCTCTTCCAAGATCGGCTCCGGAGTCAAATCTGGACGAACGTTTTATCATGGGGGCTATACTATAATTACTGGACCGATATATGGACCATTCTGCCACGGTTGTTAGAAGATCTTATATACTAACACCATGTTCAAATCTACAACCGGATTGGTATGTAAATTTGCTATCTCTTTGGAGGACCGTTCGCCAGACCAAATCTGTGGGATCGCGTTTTATATGCGGCTATATATAATTAATGATTATACCGATGTTGCCGGACCATTTTTGTCAATTGGTTGCTTAGAGACCATATTACCGAATTATTAACCTGTACAAATTTCAGACGGTATCGCGATTAAATTTGCTTCTCTTTGAGGCCTCTCCGCCAACCCTCAAATCGGGGATCGGTTATATGGGTCTATATATATTTATGACCGATGAATAGGACCAATCCTTCTCTCATGTTGTTTTAGAGACCATTTATACCAACATCATATCCTACCAAAATTCAGCCGGGATCGCGTATGAAATTTTCATTCTCTTTGAGGCCTCGCGCAAGCCAAATCTGAGGGTACCCTTATATGGGGGCATACGTAAAAGTGGACCGATATGGCCCATTTTCAATACCATCGACCTCACATCGATAACAACTACTGTGTGCCAAGTTTCAAGTCTTTATAGCTCGCTTTCGTTCGGAAGTTAGCGTTGATTTCAACAGACGGACGGACACGGACGGACGGACGCGACGGTACGGGACATTGCTTAGATCGACTCAGAATTTTCACCACGGACCCATGAATATATATTACTTTATGG
>PGFW01035044.1:66713-80836 GCA_003123925.1 Haematobia irritans | reverse complement strand
AACAAATGTCAACTGTATAGATGTCGCACAATGACCGCAGCTCTTAGGTATCACCGACGTTGCGGTCGAAACCTTTGCAAAAATAACGCTACTTTTTCAAAATTAGCAAAATTTTATTTCTTGAATTTAATACTAACAACAATTATAAAACAGAAATGAAATTCAGAGATATATTTTTTGTTACGAGTCTTCAAAGTACCACCAAGATGGCCAAAATGGGGAAAAAATGAAATTTTCACCAGTTTTACAAACTTTTGCAAAAATGACTGTAATTTTTGAAAATTAGCAAAATTTTAATTTGTGAATTGAATGTTAAAAGGTACGTCAAAAATATGGCAAAATTTGCGTTTATCTGATAAGAATTGCGTTTACCTTGATAGATTTAAGAAATTCATTAAAACGATGAAGAGTACCGAAAGATTAATGCAAGTGTACGAAAATATACCTAATCTAATCAAAATCCTTAAAATGTTTTGCTGAGTAAGATAGTGATATGAAATTGGGTTTTATTTTTTGACACAAATTTTGTTTTCAGTCGGACTAAGTGTTTCTTAATTACGATAGCAATTTGTAATTGGTTGTTTAATTAACTCATATGTTTGTTATTTTTTGTTAATAAAATTGAATTGAACTAAATTCCCTGTCGTACATGTACTTTTAACTTTAAATTAATATAAAGCTTTATAAGGATTATTTTAATAAAACTTCCGTTTAATTGAAATGTCAGTAACAGAATGAATTTATTATTTTTCTACAATCCTTCATAAAGGCCGGTATGCACCTCTAGCGAAATTTTCGGTAGCAAAAATTTATTTAAGTCCACAACAAAAAAACAGGGCTGTGTACACAAATTTTAAACCAGCTAATCGCTTTTAAAAATTGTTAATATATGTTCCAAATATTCCTCTAATAAATTGTTTATTATTTACAGACCTTTTAAAACTTTTACGCACACAATGATTGTAATAAATTAAATGTTTGCTGCCAAAATATGCTTTTGACAACCCTGTTATTTTCATTAGAGGTGCGTACCAGCTTACGAAATTGAACGCTACCGAAAATTTCGTTAGCATAAATAGCAATGCATTTCTTATGGGAATGAAATTTTTCGCTAGAGGTGCATACCGGCCTTAAATTGTTAAAATAATTCTCTTGGCTTGTCTTTCCAAAAATAATATTTAAAATATTTTTATTATATAAAGTGTCTACACTAGCTATTTCTCAATTAGTAGTGGTTGACACTTGGATTGATTTTATATGGACTCAACTTACTATTTTAACTAATTGGTTTAATGTACAACATTTTTTTGGAAATGTAGATTGTTATTACATAATTTCGGGATCCCGAAAAAATCCCGGGATTCTGTGCTTTGAAATCCCGAATCCCTGGATTTATAAAAATCGATCCCGCCCTAATTTTGTATCATTAAATTTGTAAACAAAACTGACAGCTGGATGTACTTGAATTTTGTTGTTTTCATTTTTTTGTAATACTGCAACTACCTGTGAATTATTTTATCATGATACCAGATGACCCAAGAGAATCAGCTGAGGGTGGGCTCTCAGTGTACACTTAGAAAGGTAAAATCACTAGGACAAAAACAACAACTGTCAATGTGTTTGTTTGTAATTGCTTCTGTCACATCCAGATGATTACCGTAGTTGTGAAATTAATTTGTATTTGTATTGTTCTTTAAATGAAAACATCCTGCTTTTAAACCTTTGGTTGCAGAAAATTAAACGTACTGTTGTGGGATCAAATGCAAGATGGTGGCATTTTGAATGCAATGAAAATATGAAAATATTTGTCCATTCACATTTCTAAGATTTTTTTCTTCACATAGGTTATTCAGGATTTCGAGACACCACCTAAAAAGAAATTTGCCCGTAGTATGGAATCACTATTGAGTAATGGTGTGGATTATTTGTAGAAATGTCGTACGCTTGCAGATTCGGTGATTAATGCTCATAAAAAGTTAAAAGAAGTACTTATGCAATTGCCACATGATAAAGCCGGAATCTGAGGTAATGTTCATATAAATATTCATAAAAGCACAACCAAAGGTCATGTTACCAATGAGCTATTTGTTATTTTAAAGGAAAAACTTTTTATGTTCATCAATACTTACATTGAGAATCAAATCGGAAAGGCTGTCCAAGCCATCAATTCTATGATGCAGAAAAAGATTAATAATGGGGATGTTATACTCACATTTGGATGGTATGCGTGACAAAAAGCAAGTCATAAGTATTTCTCGCTTTGTTGTGTTATTTTGGTAGATTATTTTTGTTATTTTGGTAGAATATTTTTGGCTCAAGTGGCAAGTGTTGCAACCTTCTGTTTCGATGTGGCCCCCACCGTCGAAAGGGACGGGAAAATTCACGTTGGTCCATTGAAAACATATGTTCGCCATATAGACCATCCTTTTTATTATATTTTTGTGATAATTAAGTTGCATATTCTTCATATACCACCCCGAGGAAGTCCCGACTACGGTCATTGATGTGTGTTTATATGATGTGTCTGAAATTTAAATTTTTTTGTGCAAAACATATCTTAAGCTCGAGCATATATCGCATTTGAAGGGAACGAAAATATTATTTTTTAATATTCATAACAGTCACATTCTAATCCTCGTAACTTTTCTCCAATATTTACAGGGTAAAGTTTATCTTTTCGACAAAGTCTTCAAACCGAATGCATCGCAAGAAAAAGCCTACAATGAAGCGGCTAAATCAATTGTCACCGATGTTTTGGCCGGTTACAACGGTACCATTTTTGCATATGGTCAAACATCTTCGGGTAAAACACATACCATGGACGGTGTTATTGGTGACTCAGCTAAACAGGGTATCATTCCACATATTGTCTATAATATTTTCAATCGTATCTATACGATGGAAATGAATTTGGAATTTCACATTAAGGTCTCATATTATGAAATCTATATGGACAAAATATGTGATTTACTGGATGTATCCAAGATTAATTTGAGCGTACCCGAAGACAAGAATCGTGTGCCGTATGTTAAAGGTGCTACGGAGAGATTTGTATCATCAACGGAAGATGTGTTCGAGGTTATCAAAGAAGGAAAATCGAATCATTTTTCTCGCGATTGCAGACATGAATGAGCATGTTCCCATTCAGTATTCTTGATCAATGTGAAACAAGAGAATCTACAAAATCAAAAAATAAAAAAAGTAGCTTAACCAACAGAGGAAAAGAATGTTTGTCAAATTAAATGCAATTGTGGATGTAGGTGGCCGAAAGTTTAACAAATCCAGATTTATGTGATTCATTTACGGAAGAAGAGAAAGAAGCTAAAGTGGACGTGGTTCAACATAAATGGAAACATATGCGTAATCACTTTCTACGCGAAGTGAAATTAATTAGATCCGGACAAGCTCATACAAAAAGAAAATACATTTACTACAGATTCAATGGATGATGATGACTACAGTGATAACGACCACAATAAGACGAATGATAAAAAATTGAATATGAGCCACAGAAGAGTCCTCGACTGGTCAACAAAGTTGAAGGAAAAAAACTACCGCAATATACACCCAGTCCCAAAGAGTTAACGAAGGAACAGAAATTAGTTATAAACAAATTTGATGGATTAAAACGAATTTCTGAAGATCGCGCGTCCACCCAAGTGTTCCCAACGGGTAAACAAAGTGATGGTGATGTATCGGTTTGCCTTTCATTGGTTCCAACAATGCGCAAGCCAAAGACTGAACCCGAAAACAGAAGTCGTGTTTTGAAAAGGCAGCGCGAAGTTAACCATCATAATAATCAGGAGTGTGAAGACGCGTATGAAGTAAATTACGATAACAATGAACCTGAGGTAGATGGAAAAAATAATATTGTGTGGTGGACATAAGCATAAAATAATACTGTTCAAACTAAGAATAATCCTGTTTCTTTAGTTTCCAAAAATATTTATGCCCTGTTTCATTTCAATTCATCCCCGCTGGGATTTGGACCTGTGCCGTTTGACTTTTTCACTTCCATGGAAGTTCTTTTGAGAAGGGTTTGCAAATTACGATAATTTTTAATTTTTTGTTGATTTTTAATGGAAAAATATATTTTTATACAAAAATATACGCCCAAAATTAAAAAACGATGTATAACATAAAAAATATTTTTCTAGAAATATATTTTATCAAAAAAATTGCTGTTGGTGAGATTTGAACCAGCGTTCTTTTATTTTTCATTCATAATAATAAAGAACATCTCAGGAAGTAGTTAGAATGTCATGCCGTGGTGTCATATTAGGTCCGGATCACAAACATTTGAATAGACGTTTTGATGCATCGTGTTCAATGGCGTTTGTGGCTGAGTGTGCTAAAGCGACTACTTTTTTGGATGCTCTTTTTTTGCTGGGATTTGAATGAATTCTCAGGCCAAGCATTTGAAAATACTCATTTTCAACGTATTTTCAATATATTTATCAAAGTATTCTCACTAGAGATCGTATATCACCGAATTATGTACCCACACAGCAGGATTTGTTGCGCACGCGCGTCAAAACCACTGGCATAGTGGAAACACATTTCAAATGTAAAGATCATAAATTAACGTTAGTTTTAACAAAATAAAATGTACTTTTTTCCTTTAATTTATGAATCAATAAATTTAATTTCATTTATTTAAAAATTTTTTTGAATTTTCTTTTATTCCACAATTTTGTTTCGCTTTGCGTATTTTAAGGCATTTATTTAAGTGTCTCACTCTAAAATGCATTCGGCATTTAAAGAAGAATTTTTTAACTTTATCGGAAATGGCAACATTTTTACTCTTTTTAAATAGACGAGATTGCAAATTCTTGTTATGGTCTATTTCCTTACCATTTACAGCGTAAAAGACTTGTTCAAGCTCTTTTATACCATTTATAAAACTAGCAGATGGCTTCTTGAGGCTTCCTTTGGACACCATATCAACCCATGTTGATGTATTTTCCTGGCTTTCGGATTCTTGCAGATTAAGTTTTTTGATAATGTATCCTGATACATATTCCAAAGCATCATCTGTGAGGAGTCCAATATCATCGAATGTCTCACTTTCTAGATCCGCCATATCAGAAGTCGTGTCATCAGAAATTTCTTCCACAGCCTCGAAATCCGAAGGGGACATTTGTATCGTCGGCGTCTGATGAACTGACTTTAACCATTCGGTATTGTCCGGTTCAACATTTCCTGTTGCGCTCAAGTGCTCTGTATTTCTCGCTGACAATAAAATTTAAAAAAAAAAATATTATATATTTCTTTATATACGATACCTAAGAGATATTTCCGCAATCTGTATTTGAATTGTTTGGGAGAAGGATGGTCATTGAGGCCACCTTTGCTCCGTAAAGCTCCAAAAAGATGCTCCAGTATATCCTGATTTAGTCTATTGGTGAGGATGTATTTTATTTCAAATTTCTGCTGCAGGTAATTATACAGCATTATCAATGATGCGTTCGAAATTAAAATTCCTTTTTGAAAATGTTCAATAGATTTTTTGTTGGGAATAATAGGCTTTGACATCAAAGCGCTTACACGATTAAGTGTTTCCATTTGGACATCAAGTTTAAGCCCAAATGGTTCCTTTAAATTAAAGTGTATGACCCACATTGAAAAAAGTAAAGATATTATATTGAATATTATATTTAATTTGATTATTTAATTAAATATAAAGATATTATATTTAATTTGTCAATGTAGGATAACATTTTTTGGATACAATCCGGTATTAAGATCGCTTCACCGCGCTAAAACGGTCATTTTTAACGTTTATTTTTCTTCAATAACCATTTTAAGGGAGAAAATACTTTTTCAAATATTGCTTGGGATCATTACCTCTCAAGTTATAACAATATTAGCAAAAAATATGTATTTTGTTTGTGTTTATATATTTATTTCATTTTAGCGGCTAAACTCGAACTTAGTACGTAGGATTAATATTACAAAATATGTTTTTAATCTTTAATATTTAAAACGTACCTTTCCGGGGTAATTGAATGTTGTAATGGATGAATTCATCACGTCAAACCAGTCGTTAACGAGTTGTATAAAGTCAGCAGTTTCTTCCGCTTGATATACACTGAAGCCTAAGGAATGACAGCGTCGGATGGCATTTGCAGTGGTATTCGAAAAAAGTTGTGAAGCTAATTTAACTTTCTGTCGTGCTATAAAAATTCAGTTGAGAGTTAATTTTGTTGAAATGTCGTTACAATAATCATTACCTGGTCCGACAAGGGTAATGTGCTCGTTCGTTATTTTGTGTGTTATAGATAAATCGCTTGTTGACGTCACCTCCAATAAATTGTCAATTGTTCTTGTACCAAGAATATTTCCGTTGATGACCAAACCGGTATCTACAAAGTGATTCCGTATAAGCTTCAACAAGGTGACGGAACATCCGGCAAACCACAAAAACCTTTTTCATTGCGTTAGATAAGGATTTGAAAACCATGATTTATCTAAAAAAGGTTAATAATATTATGACTTGGTTTAATTAAAATATTATGTTTTATTTATGTTGCAATACGGGTTTCTACAGATTAAAGTTATAGCAAAGAAAAAGCAAGTACCTTCAGATATAGCCCCAAAGCTGGGCCCAAAGACCTCTATTAGCTCCGCCGCCCATATCAGCATAGCGATTCCAACACGCGGTAACACGGATTCACCAAGGGCTACTTAATTATGATGAGATAAAAGTTCCTTAGTCATTTTTGCATGTTCAACAGTCAACAAAATATAGGGGTTGCTTCCACGACTTGCCCTAATGAGACTCGCGAACCATAACTACGTTGTAGCGTAGTTTGAGGCGTGTTTCTAAGCGAAGGTCTTCCATGGCATGCCGTGCTCGATATGTTGGCAGTTATTTTCATTTCATCGAAACTCTATTCACACATCATTTTATCGATGTCCGACATTCCCTGTGGCATGCTTCATGAAATCTACTGGCAGGACGCCATTATCCTCGGTTGATCGGAATCTTTCGACACCATCTCCTGAACGGGTAAGGATACACTAGGCAGAGGAAATCCTTTGTCATACATAATGATTGCTATGCCTTGGGCCTGCTGCGTGCAGCGAAGTGCATTACGCAAGTTTCGTCGCAATCCACAATGTATAGTCGATGGAATTTTCAAATAGATAGAATTTCAATAGTATCAGTTTGTTAAATTTAGTTTCTGGCGTTTCTAATCGTGTTTTTCACTAACATTTTAGAAAAAATAAACAATAGATCTACGATATTATAATCAGGAATTCAAATGATTGAACTTAAAAAACTTAAATGATATAGCATACTCAGTCTGCGTTCTGTTATATTTCCGAAACTCCAATTCGTCTGCGTTTGACACATCAACCGTCGGTTTTGCACCTATTCATGTTAATACGTTTAAAATATTTTAAACTTCGTTGTATATCGAATCTTTGTTAACCTTGTTTTTCAAATACAGTGATGACCGGTAACCACAAATTCATGTCTTACTGAGTCTGATTTCAACTTTGTTTAAATCCGTCACCAAGAGACAATAATGCAAATCTCCATTCATCATTCGTTCGATTACTTGTTGGCGATATCTCATGTGGAGATTAATCCTGAGAAGGTATATAGTTAGGTATAGGTTGGTTAGCGTTACGTTAGATTATGTGGCACGCCCGAATGTATCGAGGCGTCACCTTGAGACTATCAGTCTCCATTGTAATACCACCCCAGTCGAATGTTGAACTTCCTCTCTTCATACTGAGTGCTGGCCGATTCCATATTAAGCCTCAATGACAAAAGATAATATTAAAGTATAAACGGCAAAAAGAAGCTAAAAGATTCTTACAACACATTAACACTGATCTTACGCATTTATTTTGGAGACGTGATTTTTGCTATGTTTGAATAATGATTAATGGAAGACGCTCTTGGAGGCAATGAGGCTATATTTACGTCACGCAACTGTCTTATCTATGTGCTCCTGCTAAAAAATGCTTCTCTCCGCAGTGATAAATTGCCGACGAATTCAGAGATAATTGGAACAGCTTGGCCTTCCAGTAGACCGCCTTTGTCGTCATGGCACTTGAAAACAACGGATCACAACTTGCCCCACTCGTCTCTTTTTGGCACAAATACGACACTATTTCCATTTTTTTCTTTTTAAATCTTTCTTCCTCTTTCACACAACAATCAAAAGCAAACCAGGAATTCGTTGCTTGTATATCGAATATATTTCTCTTTATTTTATCCACATCTTGTTACACAATATGAATTGCAAATGTAGAAATTAGCAAAACAACCAAACAGCAATAAACACAACTGACAGGAATGTTTCTGTCAAAATTAAAAAAATTGCAGATCAGCACTGGTACTGATTCTACCTTTTACGTGTACCCTGTGGGCTCTTAGAAAACTAGTGACGTAGTTTCTTAAACTGTAAGCGAAAGATTTTGTTTACACTTTCTCCTTAATACACCCCGATTTACGTCACGACGAGGAACTATTATCAAGCAGCTTTTGCCTTTAGACTCGCGTCAGAGTAAACTATTAATCGGCGAATATTTCAATGGCATTGACAAGAGAATAGAAAATGAAGAAATAAATGTCAAAGGTGGAGGAACTTCAAAATCGTAATAACAGAAATCCCCCAACAAAAGCATCTCCCAGTTTAGCAAGGAACGCCGAAAGCTATTTCATATCTATGCTCCTGCACGTTTTCGGCAAAACACTGTCTTCAAAGACGGATACCAGTAACATTTGGGGAGGACACAAAACCCGAGTACTAGACACATGAAGTAAAATTTCAAAAGTCGACTTGTCTTTCACCCAATATCTAATGGAAAAGCTGGTCTTTTTCCACCGTCAGAGAAAACAATCAAAGCTCGGATTTGATAATATATAAACTAGAGCGAACGATAAATAAAAACAAAGCTCAAGATTTGGTGCCATGCCCAACTGAGCTAAAATCTGTTGCATCGCGTTATTTGTTGTTTAATAGTGGAAATACAGTCCCTTACACAGCGAAGATGAGGACGCAGAGAAGACAGAAAATTGGAAACGTTCAAAACTGTTTAAGACCAAGAGGACTCAAAAATAGTGCAGCTGGGGGGTCAGACCAACGACATAAAAACAAGCTTCTGGAACCAGCCCCGCATTCTTTGGCCCATAGGAATGAAAAACAGACACCTTCGGGAGGTTTGAAATATACTCCTAAATTTGACTTAGATAAGCACCAGGCTAGATTTACCTTGGGATTTGCCAGATCTCTACAAGGGAATAGCCAGATGAGTTCGCGTTTTTGAAAGTCAGGCAAAGCAAAACAAAAAGATAAGGCGCCGTCTTTGGAGATGTAGTGGAATCTTTGATGATTTTGGATTCTTTTAATTGGAGAAACGTTCAAAAGATAGAGAAGCTGGTAACCCATCGGCAAAGGTATCAAGTCTAACAATAAAGGGGATTCAATACGTAATGTCTACCGCCTCCCCCCACCACCACCACCACAACCGCAAATTAACTTCATTTGGCACCCCCACCTCCAGCCACCTTTGCCACCTTCTAGTGAAGAGAAAGAAGAGACTACAGCCGTTCCCTAAAGCCTGTCTACGACCGTGATCAGCATCTGAAATTAAAGGCGGCCAATACGTAATCGGGCATGGAGAAAGGAGCAGCTTTAAAACGGTCTGCGCCCCGCCTAACCATCTAACAGAAGGGATGTATAATTCTAACACTGCGGCAGGTAATTCTTCAGCAAGGGAAAGCTTAATGCGAGTTCCGGAGATTGATGACGATTTGCATAAAAACCTCTTAATGAGAAGCGGAAATGTATATCGGAGCGCAAAGACAATATGAATTACGCAGCAAAAATATATACACTCAATACGCGGCCTCACCTTCTGAAATCGCATGTAAATTAGCGAGACTATCTTCTTTGAATCCACCACCAATCCGCCCGAAAAACTAAAAATTCTTACAGAGGAAGATGATCCAATGACGCATGATGTTAGCGTCAGACTATAATATTACAAGTATAAAGACTTGTATCAAACTTTGTAAATTTTTAATTATTAAATAGTATTACTTATATGAGACTTAAATATCGGAATTGCATATCGGATGTTTTTTTTTGTAATAAATAATGGTCCCTCAAAGCAAAAATGGATGCTTAAAGACATTCTAACATTTGTAACTGCAATATTTCAAAGGCTTGTTTGAGGCACTCATTGCAAAATTTCTGTTATTTATAGCTCATTTTTAATCTTATAATAAATAACAAGTGAATATATAAAAAACTTGGGAAATGTTGTTGAATATTTGTCATATAAATTATATTACGCACTGGATTGAAACAGAGAGCCTCACATCAACATATCTACCATTACTTTAAGAAAAGTTAGGTCAGGGACCTTGTCGTAGAGTTTTAACATAGTCTCTTTTGCGTAATCTGGTCTCTTCGATGATCGATTAATCTTTAGTTGAGCCTACATAACCATTGTCTCTCGATGAACCGATAATCTTTGTTGAGCCTACATAACCATCGGCTCCGATGTCCAATTGTTTCTCAATTGTTATTTTTTTTTTTTGGTGTTACGCGCCACTGACCGCCTCAAAAGATCCTCGAACAGCAGAGAGCCTTCGTTCCGACAAAAAGAGTTAGAATGTGTAGATAAGCACGAGGTCGAAATCCAATTAAAAAATTGTTTAATACTTCTCAATGTTTAATTTAATAATAATTGAAATGTAATAAATAAGATTTTTCGAACAGTTTATATAATGCCTTACAGACTATCAGTTAATTCCGGACGACAGCTGCTTTCGTTCGAACATATCCCATATATTGTGCACATTATAAGAGTTAAGTCCCGGAAAGGCATAATCGATACTGCTCGCGTATTTACTGTGATCGAATAAATCACATGCTTACGATCTATTTTATCTCATCACCGACAAGTCGTATCGATCCATACACTGTAAAGATTCTTACAACACATCTCGGCACATTCCGATTCCGCAATAACTGATAGGGTCTGCGTTAAAGCACCGCATAAAAAAGACGTAAGACAGGAGTATTTTTTTTTCTTTAAACTTGTTCATACCTTTAAATCTACCAAAATATAATACACGTATGATTAAAGCAATAACTAGCAAGTAAAGCACATATCACCCAAACCACTCTTCAAGTCACTTGCCCCCGGCTCACCCCATCTCTCGGCAGTACTCTGCGGGTGGAGGACCAAACGAACCTTTTAACTACACCCACTATAAGGCGCAACTTTGGCCAAAGAGCTGCGGTCATTGTGCGACATCTATACAGTTGACATTTGTTTTCTTGGCAGAAGAGCAACTTTCTTCCTCTTGTATATCCTACTCTCTAGCTATTAGTTCCTGTTTTAATGCAAAATTATGCAGAAAACAGATGTGCAATATCATTTAACACCAGCAAGCAAAGTCAGAAAAGGAGGAGGAATGATATTTGAATATATAGGTAATAAGGATTCCGGAGTCTAAATTATTAAGCATTCAAACATATATTTCCAGATAAAGGCATCAATATATTTGCCGTAGTTGCAATAGCCGAGTTATTTCTCCGGATATTTTATTACACGAGGGAATTATATTTTTATAGCAATTACTACGATGGACAACACTTATGGTGGCAAATTGCAAAAAGATGTTTTAGCCTGAATATACCTACAATAATCGTTGTGTTGGCTATGGTGTTTGGGGCACTAGTTAGATTTGCTATGACAACCAATTTCATATTTCCGCCACTTCAATGGTTTGCTTTTGTGCCCTTATATTGGCTACTTGTATCTGCCAATATTGGTTATTCTCACTTAGCGTATAGCAATTGGATTCGACAATCACATGGATTGGATTATGCTGAAGGTAATTTTACTTTAGATTGAATATTTAACAAGATCAGTCGTACTGCTTTTACTCATCTGGTGAGCTGCCATACTGTTATAATATTTTTATGAAACAAGCATTATTAATTTGCTCTTTTAATGAGAATTCAGTCAGCACCGGTCATAAATCTGTATATCACTTTTTAATCTTCAATAACAATGTAATGGGATTCATACTATATAAAGTCCCGCCGTTTTCAGATTTTTCCAACATTCTTAAATAATGTATACTTTATGGTTTATTTTTGAAAGGTATGGCTTCAAATTATTTTCACGGTTATTTAAAGTTAACATTACCATCTCATACGGGACATCCTGGATTAAAAGAACGAATTGAACTATATGAAGCAAAGGAGAATGTCCAATTTGCACTAAAACGTTTGATAATTTTAGTACCCAACACAATGTTTGTAAATTCAAAAATTGAAAGCCGTATACTTACAAAGGAAGGAGTAGCGGTAAGTTATTTTAATTAAAATTCTTATGTCTGTAAAAATATCCCATTCAAATTAAAATTTTATAGTAAAATTTTAAATATTGCATGTATTGTTCAATTAAGATTAATTTTTTAATCAAAAGAAATATCAATCCCGAAAAATTAATTTGATCAAGTTTTTAATTGACCTCGGCGATTGATATCAATTTCAATTAAAAATTAAATGTATCAATTAAGATTGTGATTGAATCCAGAAAATATCATTTCTTTTTAACCATTGCATTTCAATATTTAGCCTTTGGAAACTATTGTCAAAAATAGAGCTGGAGTCGCAAGACCTTTTAAGAACGACGTTTATAAATTCACTATACCCATAAATAATGTGACATATTACATTGCTATGGAAGGAGCCACACCAATGTTGTCTTTTTTTGAGGCTATGTCGTTTCAACCGTCCACTACATGGCAGATGCAAGCAATGAAAAGAGAAATACTTTTGAAGTTTTACAAACACTTGAAGAAACTTCTAAATGAATGGCCACCAACACAAGATGAGGCAGAACTAGTTTTATATAATGGTACAGTATTTTCTTTATTCATTTAATAAATTCTTTTTAATAATATTTGTCGTTTCCACAGCTTACAAAGAAAATGGGAGGCCGCAAGATGTGGGTGAAGTTTTGCTTAGCCATATAACGAATATGTGGAATGAAGGACGTACATAGATTTTATGATGTAAAAAGTACAAAACAGCTCTCTTTTTAGTTTTTTTTTAAGGATGTTGTTGACTAAAATTTATTCTTATTAATATTTTTTTGGTAACAAATTTAATACACTGGTTAGAAAATGCATTTAATCAGCATCCAAGAATAACAACTTCGCTTTCCTCCATCGTAACATTCTCTTTATCAAGTCTAACTTCTTCGCTAGCCTGTTGTTGTTTCAATTTGGTTTCTGCCATAGCGAGCATTCGTTTTTTCCATTTTTCATAGTCTTCGACTTCAATACGATCTTTTTTAGGCTGACCAGAATTGTTACTATTAATCTTTTCATTTGGTTCGTTTTGTTCATTAGCATCTTGTACTTTCAGTTTATTGTCCATTGTATTTTTATAGTGTTTTGCGATTAATGTTTCCCATCGATGCTCTAGCTGCTGCCACTGGACAGGCCTCAAATTACTGAAGGGCATAATTTTAGTCTTTGATATTTTCTTTTGGCACAGTTTACAAGCCATGAAGACAGCCATGCTTGCATACTGCGGATGCGAATCATCAATATCTGCCTGTTCGTTAGCCACAACTTTGCGATACAATTCCAATAGTTCATTGGCTTTCATCTTCACTTCCTGTAAACTCAGTTGTATGCAAATGTCATTGACACCTATTAATTTATTTAGATCTAGTAGCTTCTCAAACATGCGTTTATTATTAATGTATTGAGATTTTTTTAGTCCAGAGAGTTTTAATGCTTGTTCCTGTATAAAGTAGTTAGAAACAAAGTAATTATTTCATTTATTTCACACAGTGAATATCAATGCCCAACGGCCAATAAATATATTACAAACATGTTATCAATAGTTGATATGTATAATAACAATAATAAAAGTATGATTTTAATCCCTTTTTTACGGAATTCTTATGTTCAGTGTGACATAATTTTCAATAAGTAGCAAACTCAGAACGAATTAAAATGGGTGTGAAAGTCGAAGTAAGGGTATATAATTCAATATTACAATAAAGTATATATCTAAATGCACTGAATAAAATCGTATACGATGAAAAATTGATTTAGTTTA